>JAPZAG010000017.1:0-94584 GCA_027475135.1 Bactrocera correcta | reverse complement strand
CGCTTTGTATGAAGTCTTCAAGGACAACGGCATTAACTTTCTCCACTTCAAACTATGTACATGTATGTGTTTATGTAGATGAAGTGGAAGCATAGAGGGACAGACGGAGGTAGAGAGAGAACGTGTAGGAAACTAAACGATGGCAGCAGCAACAACAACACGGCAGCTGAGACAATTGCACGCAATGAATTATGTCGACCACCTGCATGCCTGCCATTTCAGCTTATTGGAAAACTTTATGCGTTGACTTTAAATGCAAGACAGAGCTTAAGTAATACATACAGACATTTACCATACGGTAGTATATACATAAGTACATAAATATACGTCTATATACAAGTGGGGCGGATATGGGTTGTCATGCCAGCATAACTCGAATATCGTAGCCTTGCTTAGTATTCCATGCATTAACGTATATGTAGCCCAGAGCAAGTATATACTAGGGTGGTACTATAGAAATATATTTACCAAGACTTTTTAGTATCATTCACGGACAATACCGAATCTACAAAGTAGGAAATTTTAGAAAGTTTGACGTGAAAATTCACTTTTCGTATATTAGTACCACCCTATTAAGAAAAAACATTTATTTGGAATATTTTTAGTTACTTTTGAGTACTTTAACAACATATTAAGAATGATAATTTAATCATGGTATATTCAAAATTTTTATATTTTAAAAAATTAGGGTGGTCTAAAAAAGCAAAAAGCGTTAAATTATATTTTTTGTTTCGCAACATAATTTATTCGTATTATCGACGTTAATTTTTGGGAATTACTAATTTTAACTTTAACAAATTTGCTGTAAAAAATACAGTTCTGCACTCAAGAACCAACCTAAAAAATTAATGAATATTAGATTCCATTCAAAGTACAATGTTTGGGTCAAATAAGTGACATTGATATACATACATACATGAGTATAAAAAATTATATGTAAAAATTTATTTCGAATATGAAAGAACCACCCTAAAACTTAAATTTAATATATTTTTCTTGTGGCATCTTCATTTATGTAAAATGTTGTGTAGTTAAAGGTTTGAAGTATAACAAATTGTCTATAAAAACGTATTTTTTAATTGAAAGGATCACCCTAAAACTTAAAATTAATATATTTTCGAGTGGCAACATATAATCCAGATATTTTATGCAACTGTTGACAAAATTTTGTTGTGGTTAAGTCTTGAAGTATAAATAGTATAAAATATTATTTTCTGTATTTACGGACCACCCTAAAAATTTTAAAATCCATGTGTTTTCGATTGGCAACATAATTTTTATTAACAATTTGTTTTAACATTTTCAACCATTCTATAATCAGTGTAGATAGGAGTCAAGGTTTTAAGGTTTAATAACTTAATTTACATTTTGCAATTAAGAACAACCCTAAAATAGGTTTAAATTTAAAATTCGGTTCAAGTTTATCTAATACCTTTGGCTACAATTATGTCCGTTGTCATGAAAAACTCAAGTAATTTTATTTTTTATATTTTTAGGACCACCTTATTCCGATTCACAAAATTACCTAAATTATCCGCTGGTACTGTTATGTATAAGTTATCCTTTAGGACTATAGCTGTATAGACGCAGATTTTAAAATTTAGGAATTTAGAATATAAAAACATTCTCAATTTAAGAACCACCCTATGAATAGTACAAAAATAAACCAGCACCTTATTTATTTAAAGTGGTTTCAATCACATCAATAATATAGATTGTAAGAATTTGAGATTGAAGAAAATTTTTGTTATTCAAGAACCACCCTATTAAAATTAAAAAAAATTTAAAAAAATCCGAGTGTTGAGATTTATAGTTCGGTTTTCGAGAATAATCCCATCTACGCAGAGATTGAAGTTAGGAGAATTGAAGTGAAAATCATTTTTAGAACCACCCTATGAATACTAAAATGATCAGTAGATCACATTATTTTTTTTTATTGACTTCAACCAGAGAACAATAATAAAATACATTGGATTTGAGGTTAGAGAAGTCGAATATAAAACTTGTCGTCATTTAAGGACCACCTTATTAAAATTAAAAAAATTAAAGAAAATCGATGTATAATTTACTTTTTGTGCTTTCGAATATAGTACTAACGGTGCAGAAGAGGTTTAATTTTGAAGCCCTGAAAATATTTCTTAATTAAGAACCCCCCTATGAATATCAAAGATACATATGTACATATGTACCTATCCAGTACTTTATTTATTTCTTATTTCTTTTAATCACATTAACACTACAGATTACATATGATTTGAGGTTAGAGCAGCCTTGTATTATAACTTTCTGTATTTGAGGACCACCCTAAAGCGAATATAATTATTATTTTTCTTTTAATTCAGCACATAACTTAAGCCATATATGCCAGTATTTAATAATAATTATATGCAATTTGACATAATAATTTTCTGTATTTAAGGACCACCCTAAAATATTATTTTTATAATTTTTATTTAATTCAAAACATTTTTTGAACTATATACTACCACTATTTAATAATAATTATTTGCAAATTGAGTTATGTAAATCTGTTGAATTTTAGAGCCACCCTAGGACATATTTCTGCTTTCAACAGCTTCATAACGTATTGAATTATTTTCAAATTGCACTCACTTGCCCTTAGAGACTCATACGAACATGTCTGTTATATTATATATTATTTTCGAATAAATGCCGTTATGCGTGCCGTTATGCATGCCGTTATGCAAATGCATATGTATGTAGTATGTATGCATGCGCTAATGCACACATTTCTATGCCAACTAACTTTTCGATAACGATTTGCTGCCGTGAATATGTTGCCCAACATTGCCTAATAACAGTAAATGGCATTTCAAGTGCACTTCTGGGTCCTTTCGATGACCTTCTGTCGCAACGAGTTGTATTCCGATTTCTATTAGCTCTTAGATATCCGAGATCTTTGCAAGAGTTTTCGCTGCAAGTGTCAGTGTTTGTACTAATATGTGAGTGAATCCGTGTGTTTGTGTATGTACGGACATATCCCCGAGTGTGTTAGTGTGTTTGTATGTATACCGGTGTGCGTGTGCGTGCTGCTGGCGGCTGCTGAATATTTATGTGACAAATTATGGGATCTCCAACAATCAGCATACGTGATTAATTCGAAATTTTTGCTATTTCATAGTTGTTGTTGTTGTTATTGTTGTTGCCTTTCATTACCACTGCAACGCTGGCACTGGGCAAAGTTTTCTCATTTCAAACTTTTACTATGCACACAGTTGCAGCTCAAGTACATGTTCGCCTGAATGGGGGTTAATGCATTCGTTGTCTTGTGTAATGTTCATGAAAGTTGAAAGTTGAAAGTTTTCGTTACAACAACTTTTCACGTGTCGTCCGTGTTTGCGTATACGGGTCCTTACACACACACACATATGCATACTTTACTTACAAGAAGTTTCATGCGTTGTGCGTTTACGAATGTGCCCTGTGGGAAAATTTTTTTGGAGTGAAAGCTATTAAAAGCATTATAAAGCTTTTCACCAAAGAGCTTTTATCCTGCTTTCCTCACAGTTGAAATCACTAAAGAAGCTCAAGAAAACATTCTACTCGTACCGTTCCGGCAACTGAACTTTAATGACTTGGTCCTTAGGACTTGAGAACTCTCTAATTATCCGAAAACTAAAAGCTTCCAGCTAACTCTTTTGGAGAACACAACGTTTCAACTAAAAGATCTCCTTGTTATGCGTAGCAAACTAAACTACGGATTACTTTCGGTATCCGAGGAATCATCCCTAGTCAGGCATGGACCCTGCTAACTCTTCCTCCCAAGTCAGACACGCAAGACGAGTACATTCGTTTTAAATTTAAATTTTTTATCCACACATCCTCCAAACCCGGGTTTAATTTTGATCGACAGTTATTGTCTCTAATGCCACCCGGTCGTAAAAAATATGCTGTCGAAAACACGCTGTACAGTAAAGCAGCACATTTTACTCTTTTCTAATAAGATCTTGACTCTTTGACGATTTTGAAAGTTTTTGTCGGCGAGATAACGAAAATAGTCTGGTACTATTATCAAATAGATAGTATCCTTCTAGAAATTTTAACTATTCGCTGATGGGAATCTTCTGTCTTGAAGTACACTCCAGTCCAGAGCAGTATGGAAGCTCAACTGAGAGTATTTTCGGCTACGAGATCCGACCGGAGACTTAATTCTGGTACTACGGAGAGTAGAAGCCCCGGAGTGCGCTGCAACCTTAATCCCGGAAGAACTGACACTTTGTCAGTTGAATGTGGAGTTCCATTGCAAACGGTGGCCGGACGCAAAGTACGTTAGAGGTTTTAAATAGCCCTCGAACCCTACCAAGATGGTTAGTGTGTCCATTCCACACTGCCAATTACCATTGATTTGATCCGCGTTGTCTCGAAGTACATCCCAACGAAACGTGGGATCTGACTCAATCAAATCTTTTAGCGTATTTCCCAAGTAGCTGCTCTACTTCCGGGCCTCTAAATGAAAAGCTTCGTCGAATATCGAAAAGAGATTCGCCTCCCATAAGTTTTAACTATTCTCAGACGGGGATCTTCAATCTCGGAACTCATCCCAACGAAGACGATGCCTTTCCAACCAAATTTTTATTCACATATCCTTCTAGCACCGAAAAATAATAAACGGCAGTTATTATACCAATTGAGCTCATCATCCAGTGACAAAGCAGCCAAGTTGCGAGTGCGACGACTATTCGTTTGATGATATAGTCATTCAAAATTCTTTGAAAAACCATCCAAAAGATTAAAAGACCAATTTCTAACTAGACCAGACCAAATACGGGTTCCAAGTTGCCAAGTTCTAAACTCAACCTACGATTTTCCTACAAGGCCGGTGCCATAAACTAACAACTAATGGTGGCAACGCTCGGCATTGGTTGCAATATTACCTTTCGGCTATAAAATGAAAATTCATTGCTGCCGTTGTGCTGATATGAAAATGAGCTTGCGTGAGTGTCCTGCAGCTATATGGTTTATTTGCTTTAACAATTAAATAAATACTTTAATTAATATTTGCCATACATTTGGAAAATCTCAGCTGAAGGAGCACAAGCCTAGAATTAGCCATATAAACCATGCATAAATGCGTGTTTGTATGGATTTTAAGAGGCCCTAGAAGTTTTCTACTAATTTCGTTTGCTTTATATGCATATGCAAATGACTGTTCGGCTTGCTAAATAAATGGATATAAATTGCATGAGGTGTGCATATTTTCCTTTTATTATTTTATTCGAGTAAGAAAAAATTAGGAAGGGAAGAAATGAAAAAATTTTTCACCGAACAAATATTTAATCGCATTATTTTCTCCAGCATAAGGTTGAAGAAATCACACAATAGGGAGTCTCCTTATCTGAAACCGCGCTTGGTGTCGAATGGCTCGAAGAGGTCTTTCCCAATCCTGACGGAGCTGTTAGTTTTGCCCATTGTCAGCTTACACATTCGAATTCACTTTGCGGGGATGCCATGTTCAGACATAGTTGCATAGAGGCACTTCTTTTTTATGTTGTCGAAGATGGTATATTCGGTTTTCCTTTCACGGATCTTTTCAAAGGCTTGGCGGAGTTTGTTGACGATGGACTTCTGCTTTCACATACTACGCTCGATAAGACCATAAATGCGATATTAAGGAGGCTTATCCCACGGTAATTGAGGCCGACTGTGGAGTATTCCTTTTTTTTTGATTGGACACTTAATTTCCAATTCTTCGCCGCCATATTTGAAAAGCTCTGCCGGTAATCCATCGGCCCCTGCCGCTTTGTAGTTCTTCAGGTTACTGTTAGAACCTCATCATTAGCATATTACATCATTATCGATTGGAGAATCTCCAGATATTACACTTTCACTACCGTGCAGCACGCCGAAGAAGTGTTCCTTCCATAACTTCACTATTTTCTGATCACCGCTGTCAAAGGTTTCTAAAAGTCTCTGTTTATATAGCCAATATTATTATTATTTTTTCATTTCAAAATTAGGTGGTAACACCATTATTTATTATTTTAGTTGAAATTCCTAACTTTATAATTAAATTTGCATAGCCGTTTTGTTCCATTATATTAACTTAAATATTAGAAATTTATGGCATAAGAAAATGTGGCAACTCTATTAAAATTTATGTCTCCAAGATACGTTTTTAAAAAATTCTTAAGGCTAGTATTCAATCTATTAAGCCGATTGTTATTATTATTATTATTATTTTTTGTAGGCACATTCATGTTAAATCAGGTGGCAACTCCATTAAGCCATCTTTTTGCGAAGACAAAATTATTTAATAAAAAAATTTGGATACCTAAAATATTGTTGAACTATATTAACATTATTCTTTGAAATTTCTGATATAAGAAAATGTGGCAACCCTATTAAAATTTATGGCTAAAAAAACGTTTTTGAAAATTTCTAAAGGCTTGTACACAATCTTTAAAGTAAATTATTATTATTTATTTAAAGACACTTTCATTTAAAATCAGCTGGCAACTCTATAAAGTCAAAATTTTGCTGAAAAGCTTACTATAATAAAACAATTTCAATACCCAAATTTTTAATTATAATAACTATAGTTTTGGAAAATTATGTAGTAATAAAAAGTGGCAACCCTATTAAATTATATTTCTTAACGTAAAGTTTTAAAAACTTCTAAAAGTTTGTACTCAGTCTATACGGCCCATTACTTGATTTTAAAATTTTTGTTTTCAAGATCAAGTGGCAACTCCATAAACTAACACATTTGCTGTTAAGTTTAAGTTAATATACACATTTTGTTTAACATATTTTTTAACATTAAAAACTTTTGCATTTAAAATATATTTTTAAAAAAACATGTGGCAACCTTTTTTTACGTCTTTACGTCTTTTATAATTTTAATTTTTATTATCATTTATCTATCTTAAAAGCTCTCAAATGAAGCCAATTAAAATATAAATCTTTGGTAAAGATTTAGTTATAAATTCTGCATTATTTGTATTATTTGTATGTGGATGTGTTTGTAAATTTTAGCAATAAATTTTCTATGCCATCAAGTCAATTTATATATGCAAATATATTTCAAAGCTTTAATGGTTTCTGAAAATATTCGTAAATTGCCGAAAATTAATTCGCATGGCCTACTAAGGACATCTATGTACATACATACATCCTCAATTGCCAAATGAAGACATAAACGGCTTTGCCAACTGCTACTTATGTACGTACGAGTATGTACAAATGTCTGTGTTTACTTCTTATGTACATATGTTTAAAAGAGCTGGTAATATTTCAGCTGAAACTAATACAAAGCTCTGGGTTCAGTTTTATAAGAGGAAATATATTTATATACCCTTTAACTACTCAATATGCAAGATTGTTAATTTATTTATGTATTTACATATATTTATATATATATGTATATATATACATATATATATATATAGTTATGTACATATGTACGTACGTTTGCACATATGTATACTTTTCCTGTATTCTCCAAGCAACTTTTAGCTCCGCATCAGCTTAACATAATGACTTCGACGATAAAGCGTAGCATTCACAGTTTTACTTGCAACAAAATTTACAGCTCATATGGAGCAGAGTTACCCTGATGGGGCGTAAATTCGGTTATAAAAACATATCTTATGATGTGGTAAAGACACATACAATTACATGAAGTAATAGTAGTGCGAGAGCATGCCCTGTAGGGAAAATATACACTGGAGTCATCAAAGAGACATCTAGTGCGGAAACCTAGAAGTAAAACAAATATATTTTTCAAACTATACGCGATTTTCCACGGCGCTAAAAGAACAAAAGCCCCAGTGTTGAAGTGATTTTGGCCTTCTTCATTGGAGAAACAAAAGTAATCAAAGAAAAAAGTGCTAAATTCGGATGCAAGTGAACATTTCATACTCTTACAACCCTTGCCTACAACCCTGATATATCATTGGATACTGGAAAAAAAGTATCAAATAGAATTTAGAATTCTTTTACATGAAAAGTAAGCGTGGTTGTACTCCGATTACGCCCATATCAAGAGAATATTTGGTCGATATCGGTCGAGTACATTCTGAGATATGGATTTTCACCTAAATGTCGCTTGTGCCATGCCCAGCACCCATAAAGAACCCTCGTATCATATCGGCTTGAAAATTTAATGTCGCTGGATTATTCTGGGTTATCATCCATTTTACAGTGCAACTAGTGGTGCCTGTGGGATTCCTGAACGAATTTTGTTATTATAGCTTGAATGCTATGGGAGATAAGTATATACATATATTGAATATCTCAGAGGGCAAGGCCACCCCTCTTTTTTCAAAATTTTTAGCGTGTTGCTGCTTAAACTCTTTCCATCCTTCATCGCCTTTTATTCAGCCTTGTGCCGTACTGTCTTCACTGTGTAACCAGCCTAAGCAAATGGAAGTTCTTAAACGATTGATTTTGAATAAATCTGCGAAGCTGAAACTGACATTATCCCTCTCAACAAATTGATGATTTTTATTCAGTCTTCGGGTGTTCTTGGCTCCACTGTGAATCCAGCTTAAGCAAAAAGGTCTTAAACTGACATTATCCGTCTCAACAAATTGATGATAGACTCATAAAGCGCTGTCGACTTTTAAGTGTCTTATGAACCGGTACTCGTATATGGTAGTTTTTAGATACCACAACGGATCGGCTTTCTAAGCTGTCCAAGTGAGATCCCTAGTGGATCGACCTTGAACCTAATCTAACCTAAACCAGTTATTCTTTGTTTCTCTTTTTATTACAGAGTCGCATTTTTCAATGAAAAAATTAATATTTAATATTCTTCTTTATAGTATCCACGTCTTTAATACCTTGCACTATTAAATTCGATGTTTTTAATAAATTTCTGCTCTACATTTTTCTTACAGGATCCACTTAACTCGCTGCTTAACGATTTATACAAGTTGGTAAGTACGTAAGTTTCCTTGTCTGTTTGTATTTAGAGCTTAAACTGCGCATTTAAGCTATTTTCAGGAGCATTTTTAATGAGGGTCGCTATATTTAAACTGCACTTTAATGTTCTTATTAATAAATAGAGCGTAAAATTCATGAATCAGAGTCCACTTTAAACATACTAAAATAAATTAATAATGAATGCTGGAGCTTAATTTTTATTAGATTAATTTTTGGAAGCTTCGAAACTTTCAATAAAAACAAAATAGACATAAACCGCTTATTACGATTATTATTTCTGCTTTTCCTTAGCTTTTCGAATAATAAATGAAAATAAATGCTTAGTGAATTACTAATAAAGCAAGCAGTTAAGATTCCAGCAGAGAAAATCCTCGTTAACGAACGCTTGTTTGTTAGCCGCGTAAGGATGTTTTTGGAGGACTATAATTAATATAATAAATAATTAAAAATAATTAAAAACATTAACAATTTTTTTTTAACCAGAAATAGGAACATATTAATAACCAGAAATAATGGATATCTTCCAGGAAGGTAGGAACTTAAAAATGTAGTTTATAACTCAAATTTTATATTTTAGTGTTGAAAACCCTTTAAAATATGAAACTAATGTCGTTTGAGCTCCCACCGAATCAAAATTTAAAGTTATAGAGAACCTAAATTGAGATAGGTATGGTAGATAGGGTTGCTGTCTAACGACTCAACTAAGCCTTTAGGAAGCTCGTCATGATATCGCCAAGACTAAAGTTTCTTCAGTCTATTAGTTCTTTGCTGAATCACCACATGATTCTAATGACGTTCAACACCTCACGAAAAGTTTTATCTGTGCCAGCTCCGAGAGACGTCAAGAAACCTTCGAACGATAGTTGCGATTATTTTCCTATATAGAACTTCACAGTCGCATAGAAGTTGTTCTACAGAATCTACTTCCTGGCATTTTCAACAATAATCGTTGTATTGTATGAACATTCTGCTGGCATGTCTGCCAATAAACCACTACTCAATTATTTGACAACAGTCCCCATATGCGGTCCACATTCCGTTCATACCACGGTTATCTGCTTGTTAAGTAAGTCAGGGATCGTCTTCGACGAGACCCTTCCTTATCTAACGTATAATAAGTTACTCGATTAAATGCCTACGCTCAGTCTCTTTCAGGGTGGTAAGCATTCAGTCCGACATTACTACGCTGAGCTCGCCCTCTGTGCGCTCAAAACTAGTCAAGGAGTGCCTGTCCTATATAAAATATGTAGCATCAAGTGACTTCGAAATCAAGTTCGTTTACCAAGAGCAAAGTTCATTTTGCCGCAAGGTGTGCTTTCTGGACACTATCCATTAGGCACTTCATGCTAAAAAACTTGTCGTAAGCTTGTTTGAGAGAAGGTAAGATGGTAACATCCAGGCTCTTTCTCCTCTGTTGCCCAACTTTTGCAAGAGTGAAGCTAAAATATCTCGTTATTATATTCGGCAAACCAGAAGACATAGTTGAAACTGACATTTGTAAGGGTCTTTTGATCCAATGTGGGTGTCTTTAGGTACCAAAATAGATCGGCGTTCTAATTTACACTTTAGTGATTTTAACGCCGCTTGACAATCTGTATCTAAAGCTATATTATATGTCGGTATTGGGGCTCTGTTAGATACTCTACCAAGCTTTCATGTCTATTTGTAGTATCCACTTTATTTTTTGTCGGATTTACAAGTTTTTAGTCGGCTAATGGATTATATGAAAAGCTTTTTATGGTTACATGCAAGTAGTTTTGCCATATCAAGTCTATAAGCAAGTTCTTGGACCTGTCCAAGTCCTCCTGTCGTCAAACAATTACATTAAGAACAGCAACAAGGCCAGCCTCGAAGTCCAATGCAGAATACTCCTTCGGACTGCGCAGGCTTTTGAGAAGTAAAGTACTCTCTCGATGAACGAATGCTCATAATCCCCGTCCTGCTATATTGCGCAGAGGCATGGACGTTGGCAAAATCTGATGGGTCGGAGTTTGGAAGATCAAAATCTATTTTGTATTGAAAAGAACACTGACGAATGTTGCCGAAATCAGCTTGTTGGAATGGACCGTCGCATAGATAATGACGAGGACTTAAAAAATACTTCTTTTCAGTACTTAGAAACCACATAATCGGATCCAAGTTCTGTTCACTATTAGGAATGACATCAGCAACAATAACAGTGTCCATTTCTAACGAAATTTGCACAAATTCCTAACTGAACAATTTGAAAGAACAGCATAATTAAAGTTCCACCAACGGCGCTACATTGAAACTTTCCGCACTTTCAAGCTTTTTTTTTATCAAAAACTCGAAAAGCTAGCAAAAAAAGAGTTTCGCCTTAATGGGTTTTTCCAACTAAACGACTTCCCCGACATGGCATAACATATTTTTCAAACTTCCATTTATTCTTCGTTTCGCTTCCCTTCCCCGGCGCATCTCACACCAAATACCGTAATTTGAATGGAAAAATGCGAAAATGCATTGGCTAGTGATTCTTGATAATGGCGCTACTGACGGGGCGGAGCTGCGCCGCATGCCGAGCGGTATGCCAAAATGCGAGCAAGGGCTGTCTATTCAACTTTCCGTTGCGTAAATCCTCATAGCACTGCTGACAGCTTTGACTTTTGTTGGCAACAAATCCAGCTGTCAAAATATGCATGCCAAGTCAAGTGCAGCCGCAATTTTCCCATTTTCCGCGTATCATTTTGCCTTGCATGTGTGTCTGTGTGTTTGTGTAGCGCTGGAGTAGCGTCAGAAATGTTGTGGTTGCATTTGTTTTTGCGCTTTTCATTCACCATTTTGCGATTTGATTTCGAATGCATAGTTTTTGTTCCTAGCTGTCCGTTACAATTTGGATAGAGGTGTCGTAATGTCATAACAGAAATTATTACAGAGTTTTTATGAAAAATGATCCACACGCAGTGATTCGTTGCGACTCTGAAATGAATACATACCTTTAGGTGAATGTTGTAGTTTGAAATAAAATTACAAATTAAATTTAAAAACGCAGACGAAAATTCATTTTCTGAAAAATATGTTTTAAAGAGCAGTTATAGCAATAGTGTTATGTGCGGGTGGGTCAATAATTCGTTGAACTGATTCAACGGTCGTTTATCCAGAAAAATACTGCATACCCTCATACTTAACATCAAAATGCGTTATTCTGGGGAAGATGCTTTTTGATAAAGTTCAAAGCATTAGGTTTTTTTTATAGTAGAGAAAGCATCGAAAGTCGGAATGAGGAACTTTAATCCGCTAAACTTAACCTACTCCCAACTCAAGACTTTCCCACGGAACTACCGATTTAGTATTACTTCGTGGAAGGAACAGGACATTTAAGTATTCTCAATTGTGCGGACTGACGCCTAATCTGTTAACAAAGTCTCAACTGTGTCATTATGAATCCAGGCGCTTCAGGGGCGCGTATTTCAACCAGGGATTTGATTACGTGTGACCATTTTGCCGTGAGCTTATAGCTTCCTTCAGGGCTCTGTTGGGTATGCCATCTAATCCAGGAGCTTTTCTTTGCTATGACCAATAACTCTTCTTCCGTGACTAACGGTTATGACTCTGCAACTTCGTTTCATCTCTTTGCATAGGATATCTGGTCGTGTTTCGGGAATGATGTTTCATCGGCATTTCCCATTAAAGATGCATCGTTAGGTTGCTGCTCCTTGTTTTTAAATCTCGGCATACAGATTTTGTAAGCATTTCCCCAAGGGTCAATATTTGCTTCTGCACAGAGATTCCCAAAACATAATTTTTTGCTAGGGGTAAATGTCAACTTCAGGAGCTTTTTGTGGTTTTCCTTCTTTGAGGCGATTTTCGTTCGTTACATCTTGGTTACGCTATAGACCACATCTAGCTGAATGACAAAGCTTTCTCAGCAGGTCAATTTCCTCATTCCACCAATATACCGGCCGCTGCTTGTTGTGATCTGTTGTTCTACGCATTCTCGCATCTTATGAATGTGACTAGTACCATTCGCACTTCCGATACCAAGTGATCGGATCAGCCGGACTAGCACAAACAGCTCTAAGCCGAACTCCTGTTGCTTTCAGCTTCGTTTTCGGGAAGTGTTTCTGTTAAGTTTACATTAGGTTAGTCTAACAGGTTAAGTTAAGACAGCATCCCAAAGATGGAAGATCGTCAGCTTCGAGTTTCCCTTGACCACAGTATACCAGAATGTTTAGCCACAGAAGATTTGAATCTACAAAGAAGAAAGGCAATAATTTCCATTCCAATTTTATCTCAATGTCATCGAAGCTAAATCTCTGGTAATTCGTTCATAAAAAAAAAGGAAACCGTGATAATTCGACTCATTTTTGAAAAAAAAAATGTAATGTCGCTCCTACATATAATGTATATATTACCATTCAACCTGGAACAACTCAGGTGAGCTTCCTTATCACCACCAATGCCCAGAAGACTATATCCGTCTGCACATAACGGAACTAGTTTTTGTGATAGAAAAGCTCGATAGATAGATTGATTGTTTGATTTATATACGAGGAATGCATAGCGATCTTAGGTCAGTTGTGTTATTTTTCAAATCAAAAACATTCACCTAGCCCCAGCATATTGATAAAATCCAATTTACTGCTCTAAGCTTGTCAAGCGATTTGATCTCTATGTGGAAACATAGATCCAAGAGCTTTGAACCGACGTTTGCAGACTGCTGACAAGTCAATTTGTAAGTGTTCTGGTGTTTCAGGCTCCTGTTGCAGAACCGCCAAGTTGCGCAAGAAGCTAGACCATGTTGTGTAAGTGTTCCTTCATCTTTCAGTAGCCTACTACTTCTTCTTCTGCCACACACTTCTGTAGTCATTTGTAGCAGTGTGTGCTTGCCTACCTGAGCGATCATGTGGTGTGAGCTGAAGCATGATATGTGCTGCCTAAACGGAGATGCATGCGAGTCGTTGCAGCTTCGACATTTGGAGCCCTACCGAAGTCTACAATCATGGTGTTCAACCACCTAACGATCCCTGTCTTGCAGTTCCAGAACTTTCCAGCCAGCCGATTGCATACCATTAGATCTTTAGTCGCCTTGACCAAGGTCATTTCAATATGCTGCTTCCATCGCAGAGTGGAATATCGCGTGAGACCAAGATATTTGACCATGTTGGTAATTTCTACCCCTCTGGCTCCAAGTGTAAGATTCCTGAGGCCGGACAGAGACTTACGTCTCGTGAAAGGGACGATGGTCCTCTTAGATGGGTTGATGATTTAAATGGATGATGGATTCTTGATTTAGAACTCTTTATATAAAGAGGCAGAGAGTATCGTCGAATTTGTCTCTGGTTATAACAACAATGTCAACCGCGTAACTTTGACAGCGGATCCCATTATCAGTTAGCAAAACTAGTACGTCATCCACTACAAGTCTCCATAACAGAGGAGATAGCACCCCACCCTGTGTGTGTGTGTGAGCTGGCATATTTGTGAGTCACTCAATTTGAATTGAAGAGAGATGTTGCAAGACAGTTTCACATATCATGAATGCTACTTGAACGTTGCAACGGATGGTGTCTGGTGATAAAAAAGTGTAATCCATTATGACAATGGACAACCCTATACGCAAAAAATTTTATTTGAAACCCCGTCAATCAGCCAAATCAGCGATAAAGCCGAAGAACTATTTTGACGACAAGGTGGTGGGCTCAAAAGGGCATCCTGTATTATGAGCTCCTAAAACTAGCTGGATAGTGCCCGGAATTTGGCGACTAGACCCAAGTCTATAATTTTCCATTACGACAATGATCGGCCTAATGTTGCATGATCGGTTAAAAAGTATTGGGAAAACAGCGGCTGGGAAGTTTTGCCTCATACATCTTATAACCCAGACCACTTCCATTCTGACTACCATATTTTTTGATCGATGCTGAACACACTCACTGAAACACAGTTCCCATCAGAACATAATATAATAATGGTCTACAAGCCGGCGCAATTCTTTTGGGATAAAAGCCTAAGTTACGAAATCATCATTAAGTGACTGATTGGATCTCTTTGGTGAACAGATGAACGGAAGCTTGTAAATTAGGAGTGTTATAGATCTTTGAAGTCTACAATTTGACTTTATAACAGCTGACGTCGTTTTCTATATAAAATGAGTTTTCTAGGAAATTTCTTAAAATTTATAAAATTTTAAAAAGGAACACCTTGGAACTGAGCAACTGATCAATCAGCCTCGATATTACTCCCATAAGCCACATTGGAGTTAAGCGCACGAGCTCTGGTTCTTCTCACTCCTGCTTGCAACGCATTTAATGTTGAAAGTCACTTCAATGTTTAACATGGCCAGCATTTAGTGTCAGTTTGGAAGCATATTAAATTATTGCTGAAGTGTGGGCTGACAGCGTAACGCCTCATAACTCGTCGAACTCCGAACCGAAAAAATTGTCAACTTCTCAAGCCTGCAGCCAAGTCTGCGTACATACATATGCATGTTTTTCATGTAAGCAAGAGAGTGTGTGTACAGCATATGCAATCGCCAGCAGTGAAGACAAAAACAAAAAAAAAAGACAAATCCAGTGCACTCGATTAACTTTATGCAATATATCTCTTGGGACCGTGTCGCGAAAACATGCATTTTTCTCGCTTTATTCGCTTGTATACTGAAGTTGTTGGCCGTGCATTTGTTGTTGCACTGTTTTCATATCTTATTCTGTCATAACGGAAATTGCTGCTGTACATTAAAGCGTCCCACGGCTCCAACGAGTAAAACAAGAGTGAGAGAGAGTGAAAAAAGAGAAAGATAAATAGTTTTTAAGTTCAGAATATTAAGGAGTTGTTAATATTAGATTTATTCTGCTTAAGAGCTTACCATTGTTTAGGCTACATATATGTTTCCCAGGAGAGACGAAAATGTTTTAGAGCGACGGTACAAAGAATGGCACAAAAGGCTTTAAGTTGTAGTGGAATATTGTGTTTCTTTGTAAACTCGTTTTGTTTTCGTAGCAACATAAAATATATTCTAAAAAGTTTTTGAGTCTTATATGGATCCCGTCAATTGTAATTAAGGACCATCGATAGTCATAAGAACGGTTACCTGATGACTTCTTTACCACTTTATCAGCCAGCAAAGACAAGGCCAGCATTCCATTAGAACGATATAGTCGCGCCAACGTTTCTCTTTTTTTCACAGATGATATTGAGACGTTGGAACATTACCTTTGTGAATGCCTATCTGAAGACGGTTGAGACGGGATATCTTATCGGCTTTGAAGCCATCTTAGTGACAATTCTATATCCTGGGTACCTCTCGTCAATGATTTCCTCCTCTTGTGACTGCATTTAAAACCAAAGTCCGGTTGAATTTGTAACCAAAATTATATAAAAAGTTTATCTTTATAACAAGGGACAGGATTTAGGTTATGCCTGATGTTCACGTATATTTCTAGTATGCAAAAGATTCTTGCAGATTCCAACAAAATTTCGTTTTTTGTTAAGGACTTGTCTCCACACAATTTAAATAATAAGTTCTAATTTTCTTTCATATACATCAACAACTTTATATAAAGACTTTTCATCCATCTTTAGTAGCCGTTTTGGTCGACCACTTTTTGCAATTTTTCCGCTGGAGACATTATGCTATCAGTGTAAAACTTTTCCGGTTTCTCAGCATAAAACTGCGACAAAAAACCCGCTTTTCTTGAAGCTAACTATACTCCATTAAGGGAGTTCTAAATTGACTGAAACAAATGGTAGACGATCGTTATATTGTGGATGCATCAGCACTCCCATTCGATCTCTTCCAGTTTTTGCCGAGTCATCAAAAATGTGTGTGGTCGCGTTCTCCTGGTGGAAGACAAAGCTCTCGTATTTGATCCACTTTTCGTCTCCTGTTCCCATTTTCTCCAAAATGGTTTGATCTCATTTCGTTTCAGCAAAGAATCGCAGATATTAATTAGGTCCATTAAATTTTTCACAGACAATTCATGTAGTACCCAAACATCGAGCATCTTTTCGTAGCCAGCCATTTTTAAATGCTCCAAACCGTTAGATGACGGTTCTGGTCAATATTTTCCATAATTTCGTCGACTTTTTCAACGATAGGGTGGTATTCTTCCCTTTTTGATACAAAAATTTCAAAATATAGCCAATTTCTTCATTATTCTCACTCATTTTTGCACACCTGTAACTTTTTTCAACTTCCCGAATTTATTTTTTTTTTTGGTTAAATGAAGCCTAAAATCTCATCTCTCGAACATGGTATGACACAATGTGTTGGCAGCCTTGGAGATATACGTCGTTGCCGCTCTATCTACTGAAAAATTATGAAAAGACTTTTTCGAATACCCAATATAAATGAAGAGGGTGATGAGACGAGTTGAAATCCAAGTGAGTGTCTGTCGATCCGTTCATCCGTTGCCTATGTTGTGATGAAACTTCACATACATTTTCCTTGGCTTCTTTATCTTCCTCTGCTTCCCTCGGCAGTAGCTGCGTGAAATACTCTCCTCTCAGAGCAGGAAGATTTTCGTTCATTTCGACGACATAACCTAGCGGACGTAGGCGCTGTCTCTTGATTCCCTGAACTATGCCAAGGACGTCGTATGTCTCGGTCCCAAGTTAGACGAAATTATCTACGACTTCGAAATTATGACTGTCAACAGTGACGTTGAAGCCAAGTCGCGGTGGTTTTGGTCAATGATATCGATGTCTCCGGCATTCGCCAGCGTAGCGGAATAAAGGCAGCTCCTTTTCGTGCTTACTAAAGCAGCTTTGAAATCGACAAAGAGCTGGTGCATGTCGAATGTCCTTTCACGGGTGTTTTCCAAGATTTATCGCATGGTTAAGTAATAGATTTTCCAGGCCACAGTGATAAGGTTCAATCAGTTTATTGACGGTGGGCTTTAATCTTTCATACAGTACACTCGATAGAACCATATATGCGAATTTGAGGAGGTTTATTCCAAAAATAATAATTGTAAAATATGTTTTTTTTTTTTTTGAAATCGTTAAAAATTTAAATAAAATTTTTAAAATTTTAATGAAAAAAATATTGAAGCTGAAGTTAAGGTTGTCTTCCTCACTCTTGTTGATTCGCTTAGTGCATGTCGAACCACCTCTTTGTGGAAGAATTGTATTGCTATAAAATAGGCAACAGAAAACACGCTTCAACCTAACCTAAAAACTTTTTCCCTTTTCCCTGTCAAACGAAAATTTATTTAACTTGTTAACCTTGATGATATCTCAGAAGTGGATAAGAGTAAAAGAATTGCATTTAAGTAGAAGAAAGCGAACATATACCCCAGCGCACTTAAATTAGATTGGAACAATGCAAATGTGTAGCAACTTTCTGGCAGCTTGGTAATGAGCGCTCAAGAATTGCGCTGGAATGGTGGGGAGAAGAAGGATGAAGGAAACGCGGCAAAATGAAGCGAATGCAACTTGAATGCGAATGCCGTCATTTACGTGAGCACACGAAACGTTATAAGTAAACACAATTTATGCTACAAGCTACCTGTTTACAAGCGGCTGTGTGTGTGTATGAGTGGAGCCTCTGTGGGTGTGTGTGGTGTGGTTTTTGGGAAATTCGTAACAAGATAATATTTTGCCAACAGGTATGGCTTCCGTTGTCAGTGTCATTATTGTTCTCGCTGCTGTTGTTGTTGGTGTTGTTATTGTTGTTGTTGTTGCCACTGCTGTAAATACGAATTTTTCTAAATGAAATTTCCTGCAGCGACATTAAAACGAGCACACCGTTATTCGTTATTCGGGAGTTGCAACGCCGGGGCAAACGAAGATGATAAGTGTTGGCAACGCAGCCGGCAGCGGCAAGCCGCGGCGCTGGATGAAGAAACGAAATTTCGGCGAGTGTGTGTGTATGTGTGTGTTTGTGCGACAGAAGTGCTGCCAAAGAAGTGCGACGAGGAAATTGTACGTGTGCTGCTGATAAATGTTTGTGGAGAAGTGGCTGAGTTGCAAAATATGCACGGTGACAGCAGCAGGAAGGATGTGCAGCGCACATGCACGAGCATATGCATGCGTATATATGTATGTGTGTGTGTGTGTGGAAGTGCATTACGTGTGTGTGAGCTGCAACTTTGCTTGGCGTTGATGATTGCGGAAGCAGCTGGCAGTCAGGCGGTGGATGCCAGCCGCAAGTAAATATTATCATAAACGCATATGGTGGCGTAATTTCCATTAGGGTGGTTCGTTTGGTAATTTTGTGAAAAAATTTTAAAAGGATTTTTTTAAGAAGTTGGCATACGCTATAGAATAATTATTGATCAATCCACTATTTTCTTTGCTGGTGTAATTTGCATTAGGGTGGTTCTTGTGGAAATTTGAGATAAAATTTTGAGGTTATGAAACATTTTTCGAAACAAATTAGCAAACGTTATAGAAAAGTTATCGAATCACTAGCTTGTATGTCATCGTAATTTACATTAGGGTGGTCCTTAGGTAATTTTCGATATAAATTTTGAGGTTTTCAAAAACTTTTTTAAAGAAGTTAGCGTACGATGCATTATTGATTAATCCGCTATTTTTCATGGCGGAGTAATTTACATTAGGGTGGTTATTATTGTAATTATGTGCATAATTTTGAAAATAAATGCACTTTTAAAGAAGATGCTGTAGAACGTTGATTGATCAAACCACTATTTTCTACGCTGGTGTAATTTGTATTAGGGTGGTCCTTAGGTAATTTTCGATATATGTAAATTTTGAAGTTTTCAAAAACTTTTTTAAGAAGCTAGCGGTGCATAGCGGTATAATTTACATTAGGGTGGTTCTTATAAAAAATTTTAAACTGATCACTATTTTGATATTTAGACCATTGTTCAGATTTCTTAGTTCTCAAAAATTATATATTTCAGACGGACAGAGCTCGAAGAACGAACTGTCATATGCAGCTCAGGAGTTCACTGTAGAAACTCTGTTCTGAGGGTGGCGAAAGCCATTGGAATAAGTTTGAATAAAACAATAAATAATAATTTGAATAAAAAATATGTTTACCAAATAAATAAGCGCAGAAAAAATATGACATGCCGAGAGGTTGGTGGTGTTGCTTACTTGGTCGTTTAGATCGATAAGTCCTTAGCCTTTGAAAGATATACGAACGTTTTAGAAAAATGGCTAGACACTCTTGACTCAGCGGTGCTCCAACTTCCTTGTGAAGTAAAATTCATTGTCTGGAGATGCAAAACAACAATTTTCGATCAAAACTTCTGATCACGGAGTGACCTTATTCAGCCGCCACCACCTTTTCCTTCCTTTCCGGGTTGATAGAACAGACTTCGTCAACTTCGTAGCCGTCGTCGGATTTAGTCCAGTCTTTCGACTATTCCTAAGTCTTTGGTGTGTAAAGCATGCTTTTCCGACTGTCAGGAGACAGTGTAAAAACTGCTATGGACTGTGCTTAAACAGCCAAAAACACTACCGTGAAACATAGGGTTGCTGTTGTTTTAACGCAAGAAAACAACACTAAAATAATTTGGTGGAATGCTGCCGAGTTGACACTCCTTGGCTGGTCAAAAATCCAGGTTCATTCCGGTTAAGTGGACCCGACTGTTGTGGAAATGGTCTTGGTCTTGGAAGCAAAAATCGCACACTTTCATTCAGCGGTCCACCAAAGAATCATTCTTGTCAGCAGATACTTATTCGGACTAATAAAGAAGCTGAGCGAGAAGGTTACTTCTGTCGACGACCAAAGGTAAAAACTATGGGCCGTTTTGTTTTTCCATGAAATGAGAGATGTTTTTGATTCTGGTCATTTTTGGACAATGAGTAATATGAACTATATGAAAACATCTAGAATACGATGAATATGCTGTTCGTATAAATTAAGACACTTCAGCTCTGGAAATGTTCAGCGCAATACATGCTTGAGCTGGTAGAAAGACGAAGGTACATCTATGGTTGATAGACTGAAGGAAAGGGGTTTTAATGGCAGCTATATCCTACAGTGGTCCGATAAAGGTGGTTCCGTCCAATAAACAGCTTCTTGTATAGAAAAGTAGCTATGCAGAGTTTCAATTCCATTTCTCAAAAACTGAGGGACTAGTTTGCGTAAGCTGGATATATGTACATGTCTAAGTCGACTCAGCTCGGGATTTTGATAATTTTTAAGCTAATTTCATAGGTATCTGACCTTCCTTTCTGAGTCTTATAATTGTTTTTTTTTTTTGCAAACTTAATATAGCCAGTTTTAATGCATATTACTCATACGCACTGTTGCACCTTGGCTAAAGAAGTGGTCTCCCTTCTCACTTATGCTTAAGGCCACTTTTTAGCATAACATCGAGTGAACACAACAACAATAATGTTCATATATAAACTATATCCACATCGAAAAACTCACAGTTGCAACATAGAAACGCAAAAAATAAAATACGAAAATTGTAAATATTTCTTCGAAAGCACATTTTGAGTATTCCGCACACCAACACGTGACTTTGCGCCGCAACATGTGTACTTACACACGTGGTCTTGCCAGCAGCCTCAGCGAAACACACGCGCTTGAAAAAACTTGCTTTTAAAAGTAAGTGAGCACAGGATGTGCGCTTCCGCCTGTCAGCAATCACGGCGTCTCAGTTGGTTGGCAACGCCGTGCTGCCAAAGTACGTTTGCATTTATTGACAGCTTGTCAGTGGAATCTTCGTTTAACTTTAGTTGCACTTGAAATAATATCTCCCGCACAAATAGGCAATCATTTCGACGCCGTTATGTAACGGCTGAACACTCAATAGTTGCGAAATATCAACTATCAAATGCTGACAGCAATATGCTCAATTCACTACTTTTCCAAGCAATGCGCCAAGAAATGGAAATGTGAGGTAATATTGAAGAGGAAAATGAAATTTTTTCTTTTCTTTGTTGTTAGAGTTTTAGATGCTGTCTTCAGTGAAGTAAAAATCGCGTGAAGGCTTCATGTCTTGTAAGCTGTCACTAACTAATCAAAATATGCAATGGGAAAATTTTGAAATCTTTTGTTGAATAAAGTTTATACTTGGAAGTAGTCGAAGCATTATCGCATTCAGGGGGTATATTATTTCACGTTCTTCAACAGACAATCAGATCTGGAATGAAATATTTTAGTTGAATCAAAGCGGAATTGTCCGCAGAGACAGTCTAACGATGTGATATATACGCTCTTGGTGGCAAATCGACTGGCCCAAAACACGAAATTATCAGCTCACCGTGATGTCCTCTCAATAAATCCCTTGACTGATGCGATATGTGGGAAGTGGCGCCGTTTTGTTGAAACCAAATGTCGCCGAGATCACGAGCTTCAATTTCAGGCATCAAATAGTCGGTTATCATGGCGCAATAAAGGTCCCATTGACATTACGTTCTCACCAGCATCATTTTTAAAGAAATATGGATCGATGATTCCAATACCAAAACGTTGTCTTTTCTGCATGAAATGGCAGCTTTTAAATCACTTCATGTTGCTCTTCATCTTAAAGGCGGAACTTTTGCTTCTTTACTTACCCATTGAGCCCGAAATAGGTCTAATCAGGTAACAAAATTTGTCCCGAAAACGTCGGATCTTCTTGGAACTTTCCAAGAGCTCTTAGAAGAATGGGATATCGATTGAAAAGGTCGAGCTTTCAATTTAAGATCTGGACGTAAAATGCGCCACGTCGTTCCATACGTCAGTTCGAGTTGCTACGAACGTTGCCGAATCGACTCGCCACGGTTTCATGTGCACACTTAGCTACGGCTGCTACATTTTCTGCATTGCATCTGGGACCTGATCTATTCGGTCGAATATTACCCAATAATGAATGCTGGGTCTCAAGATCGGTGATGGTGTTGTGAATAGTATGCTTAGTAAGCCGATTATGTTGACCATAAGTTGAACGAAGTGCGCGAAATACATTACTTACGGAACTACTGACTACTTCGTGATACTCAAAGAAATTTAATTCTTCTACAATTTCAAGAGCTCTGGTTTCTTCGAAGCTTTAATACTCTTTTTGCTCTCTTTAACTATTTTAGTTGACACTTTTCTGGGAGAACAGGGTATTCTCATCGACTTACAGTAAACAGTTGACGCTTACAGCCCTTCCAAATGCTTAGACGCGTTTCTTTTCCCATTAGACATCGAGCAATAACAGTTATTTAGGCATGTTAATTTTATATTTAAAGCATCTTCGAATCGGTAAACATTCAACAGCGAGCTTACTCTTTAAAGATAAGTTTTTACTCTAAACACTATGATGCATAAATGTGACCGCGTAAGTATAACCGAACATTCGTTTGAACTCTAAACTTATGGAAATATCGCAAAAAGTTCTTTACGCTACGCCTCTTCAGTCCGCACAAAACTCTTCTCAAACGCCGCGAGCGCTTTCATTCTTCATTGTTGCCAAAGCGAGTCGTCGAATGAATGTAGCGATGGACCGCGCGGCTGGCGTCACGTCGAAATTTAACTGCAGTGGCATTGGTGGGCGCCAATTTTGACATTTGCAGATAAATTTAAGATTTATTTAAATGAGTTCTTGCCAACTTTAATTTACAAGGCGGAAGCCGGATGGGCAGCCCACACAATTAAAGAAAATTAAAAGATAAAAGGAGGGAATGTTGAAATATTCAGTACAAACATTACTATTTTCATAAGATGCAAATATTTTTAAACCCAGTGGCGAATGGTTTCTTCTCCTCACTTGGTATCGAACGCCACGGAGAAGTCCCCTCCCTGTCAGGATGGAGCTTTTCGCGTTGCTGAACGTCGGCTTACACAGCCGTATCTTCACTTGCAACAAGAAAGTGTTCCGCATCAATGCTAGGACCTCGGATCGTATGCACATGCCTTCCTTATATCACAGCATGATCGATCTGATGGGTGGTTTTTCGATCCGGTGACAGCCAGGTAGCTTGAGGAATTTTCATGTGCTGGAATCTAATACTACAGATAACCATATTTAGGACCCCGGCCCTGCGAAGGGGTCCGCGTCATCCCATTTGTGGACGTTTCATCATGTAAGCTGAATTTACCAACCATTGTGTGAAAGACCCTTCTTTTTACTTATTATAAGTTGTTTGAACTGCGTTAAAGTCCGTCTTCGAGACGAGGCTGGCGAGGTTTTAGCAAGTTTTTTTCTGTAACATTTGGAGTCAAACCTTATGACCACAAAAAAGTGCGAAAAACTATGTAAGGTTCATAACGAGTTAATAGTCTCCTTTAATGGGGATTTTCTTCAGGATGGTATGATGAAGTAAAATTCAGTACTGTCATGAACCAGACAGAGTATTTTATTCGAGATATTAGATATCGGTACATTTGTTGTCTGAAAATATATTCTTTCTGTAAAGGGCCTTTAGGAATATCAAAACCGAATGGTAGTCATATAACTGCACCTCGCCTCTTTTAGTTTCAGATAATTTAGTTACTTTTCGCTCATTTTTAAAATATGTCCAATCGAAGTGTTCTAATGGAAGAAGTAGTTTTTTTTTTTGTCTTTATTGGTTACAGCCAAGTTTATATAAGAGCGCCAGTCGTTCTTCTTTTGACGCCAATTAGAGATTCCAAGTGTAACCTGGTCCTCGTACAGCGCGCAAGTCGTTCTTCATTTTCGCTTCCTTCTCCTTTCACCTGAGTTTTCCAACGATGTGGAGGTCTTCCCCTTTCTCTGTTTCGAATACTCTCAGAGCTGGAGTCTTTTCATCCAGTCGGAGGTAGGAAGAAGTTCTTGGAGAAATGTTTATTATATTTAACCTTCTCTTTGAAACCAGATCTATATTGAGGCTGTCCAGACATGTACCAATTAAATCGTTATTTATGGGTAAGAGAATTGAAACAAATATGTAGTTGTTTTCAAGATTCATGTCACATATACTAAGAATTGACAATCTTTTTAAAACGAAACGTCTTATCTTCGGTGGTTGATATACCGATATGATTTCGGTTTTCTTTGATAGATCCACATTTCATATTGTTTCCATAGCCGGAAGATTCAGAAGATTTTACAACTACGACTACTTACTAACTCTTGACAGGCGGGGAGATCGATTTAATAGTAAGACATAAAGTCGACAGCCAATCATCTAAATACCTTCCGAGTGCCAGAAAGTTTTGGTGGTCCAGTCTTCTGGCTACCAGATCATTGTCTTCCAAGCAGAGTCAGCTGCCAACAAGGAAGCAGAAAGGTGTGCGATAGCCGAGCGACTATTCTGGTTTTGAGCTCGCTGCCTACGTGCTCAAAAGTAGTCAAGGAGTCCACATCCTCATTAGTAATAGCATCAAGTTTCTTCCATATTATGCTTGTTTGGTGTCAAGCCACAGCGAAATCGCCGGAAACTGCAAAGTCGGTAAACTTACTAGGTAGGGCTCCACTACCCAAACATCATCCGACTGGAAGCGAGTTGGTTGCACCATGTCTTCTTGAGCTTTAGCGATGTTATGGATATCCCAAAAGCTCCACAAGCGCTGATCTGCTGCTAGAACTTGACGACTAGGAAATTTGTTTGGCCCAGAATTAACGTAAAAGATTCTTCTTATGTACTTTCTACAAAGTCAATCTCACCGCAATTTAGGTGTTCTGACTAGACGCTGTCCACTAGGTTTTCATGGGGTGCGGCTAAATATTTTGTTGGAAACTTTTTGCAAAGCTGTCTCGAAAAAGACCAGGGTCCAATGTGTAGACACTTTCTCCACTATTACGCGACTTTAGACAAACCGAAGCGACAATATCGCTGGACGCACTTAAGCGGAGAACCAAGCGAAGTGGCTGAGATTTATACTAGCTGCATTAATAAATGTGGTAAGCTCAAACTCTCCGTCGATTTAGGATGATCTGGTGAACAATTTTTTAGGAATTTTTGCGTAATAAAAAGAACCAAATTCACAGTTAAGACCCGTCAAGCACAAACTCTACGACCCATATAGTTGTTAAAGTGTTTCACTTGTTCATATTTTTTTGTTTACTTTTCAATTTACAGTTAATAAGAGAGTATGGAGATTCGGAGAGATTATAATTTCTTCGAAAAGCCGAGTATCAATAAAGTTAAAACTCAAAACCGTTATTCGTTTCAAAACCCAGCTAACTACAAGCGACTGGATACGAATCATTTGTGGTGCAACTTCGCCCACATTTGCCAACCTCAAACTTATGTTGGGTATAAATCTATGCAGTGAAATCGCTCTATGCCGATTAAAGCACTATTTCTAAAGCTCTCTGTGAAGAGTCAGTCTGTGCAAATAGATTCGAACTGCATTTGTGCGCTAAATTCAATAAGGATTAAAAGCCGCTGTCCAAAAATATTTTCTATTTATTTAGCGCGCCAATGTGTCTGCTTCCGTTTGTTTGTCTGCCATTGCAATTGTAAGCGCCCAGCACACACACACACAAACATGCACACGCAGATAAAAAATTATTTCAATATGCAGCAGAGCAACCATTAATAAATATATGTATGTATGAATATGTGTGTGTTTGTGCTTGTGCGTTTACATAGTTGCACAAACATTTCTCATTACAAATATGAAAGGTAGCGCGCTGCGTTGCGAGCGTGTTGGCCTGCCAATTGGGTCAAGTGACAGCGACATGGATGATTGCCAGCAAAAATTTTGCTGAAAAGCTTCGCTTCAAACGCACACACACAAGAAAAATATACAACTTTATAACGTTTTACTTACAACATAAAGAAGTTTGTGGAAAATGCTCAAATACACAGACACACACACATATTTATATTATTTTCTATTGATATTTTTAAACTTTTTGCGTTTCAACTGCGTCGCTGCGATTTTCCAACACAATTCACGCAAATAGTAGTGCAGACTCACATACACATACTCACAGACACAACTAAATTGAAAAGTAGACATTTACAATGAAAGAATGCGCAAATGCAACTTATGAATACAATAAGAAACAAATAACTATTGTAAAGTGAGTAATTCCTGACAAAACAGGATAACCGCATAAAACCGTTATAAATTGAAATAAAATTAGAAAGAAGAACAAAAATCGTTAACTATAGCTATAATGCCCTTCAGAAATGAAAAAGTTGTTTACAAGAACCAGATTTGGATCGGTGGGTTTGTATGGCAGCTATATGATATAGTTATCCGATCTGAACAATACCTTCGGATATTATAGCATTGTCTTGTGCAATAATCTGTGCAAAATTTTTAAAAATATTTTAGCAAATAAAAAAGTTTTCCATACAAGCACTTAATTCCGATCATTCAGTTTGTATGGCAGCTATATGCTATAGTAGTGCAATATCAGCGATTCCGATAAATGAGCGACTTCTTGTGAACAAAAGGATGTGTGCAAAATTTCAGATCGATATATCAAAAACTGAGAGACTAGTGCGCGTATGTAGAGATAGACAGACGGAAATGTCTAAATCGACACAGCTCGTCCCGTTGATCATTTATACCAGCACGCAGGGAAGAAAACATACAAGTAGCAGATGTAACTGAGAGTACACACGAAGACCTTTGAGAATCGATTCGGCTGCATTCGCAGAAACTCGAACTGAGGTATGGAAACGACTTGGCGCATCTTACGTCGAGATCTTATGTAAATTGAAAGCCTGCAAAATACAGCTGTGCAAGAACTAAAGCCGTTCGATCTTTCCAAGCCGCAGCGCTTCGCTCTATGGGTTCTGGAAAGTTTCAAAAAAGATCCGATGTTTTCGAGCCAAATTTTGTTCAGCGATGAGGCGCATTCTAGCTCAATGGATATGTAAACAAGCGAAATTTCCGCATTTGGTACTAAGGGCAATCTGAAGAGATTTAAGAGCTGGAATGTCATGCAGAAAAAACAAAGGTTTGGTATGGTTTGTATGCCGGTGGAATCATCTATTCATATTTCTTTCAAAATGATGCCAGTGAGAACGTAACTGTCAATGCCGACCTTTATTGCGCCATGTTAACCGACTATTTGATGCCTGAAATTGATGCTCATGATCTCGACGACATTTAGTTTCAACAAGACGGCGCCATTTCCCACCACATCGCACCAATAAATAGATTTATTGAGAGTAGACTGCGGTGAGCAGATAATTTCACGTTTTGGGAGGGTCATTTGACCACTAACATCGTGTGATATCACACCGTTAGATTTTTTTCTGTGGGGATATGTAAAGTCTAAAGTCTATGCGGCCAATCTCGCTATGATTCGGGCTTGAATCATAATATCACACCTGTCATTCCCCAGTTACCAGTCGAAATGCTCGAACGAGTCATCATCATCTCAACAGATGGACCATCTGAGACGTGGCCGCGGCCAACAATTGACAGCTATAGTCTTCAAAAAATAAATGCTAAAGAATGTTCTTTCGAATGATAATTAACATTCCCCATTAAACCTGAAGTTTCTGTGTTTTTTATTAAAAAAAAAAAAGTAGGTAAGCTCGAAATGGATCATCCTTTCATTTCAGGTGAACTTTATACCATTTGTCGGTATTCCGCTTCGGCTGGACTTAGAAATGGGATACTTCCACGAACAAAAAAAAATGTTCCCAAATTTCGTTAGTGGTTCTAATTTGGATTTCCTTGGTTCCCGTTCATTTCCAAAAAAAATCATCTTTCATTGTTTCTTCGATTGCCAAATATGTATGGGAGGTCTCATCACAATTGAAACTGACAACTTGACAGCTGGCAATACATGCCAACGAATTTCGGTTTTTGTCATTTTAGTGTCATTAAATTTGTCGAAGTGAAAACTAGGCATTAGCCGGTCAGTATATTGCTTTTATTCTTTAAAAGCTTCAGGAAACAATGCCTAACGTTACAATATAACAAATGAACTACCTTTTCGTAATAAATATACTTTCTATTCATCTAATATTGTAATAACTCCCCGAAAATTTGCGCAACAAAAAATCACTTAGGCGGCTAATAAATCTGGGCTCTTGTCAGTGCCCATAAAATGGTTAATTAGGCAGCATAACAATGAGGCACGCTAAAATTAAACCAGCTACACATCCAACATAACAACAATAACAACTGTTACTCAGAAATAATTATGTAAGAAGCAATAAATCACCGGAACCATACAAAAGCTTCTTGATTGCGTTCCTTGTAATGTTGAGTAGTTCAATATCCTTTCACCAAACACTACTTGACTTGATTTTCCCTGCCCATTTGGCAAACAGTAAAACCAATTAATAGCCAAGGCAATTCTTAAGATGCCAACAATAACAATACGTATATTACGTACAGAGTTGCTCAGCGCTTGGCTCTTGGTAATGAGGCGGCAAAATGGCTGCCCGCCACAATACTCAGTACTTCGGTGCTCGGTTATTAAGTATCAGAGTGCTAAATGCCAGCGTAACGGTATATTGTTGCATGCAGCTGATTAGTTGTTGCCGAATGCTTGGCTTACCGCTCAGTGCGTGCAACTGCATTGTGCTGAGATTTATGCCGGTCTTGTGCTGCTCAGATTGCCGCCGATACTGGGGCACTGCCGGACAGGTTTGCGTGCCTGCCATGTAAATTGAGAGTGGCGGTGGCAATGCAATTTCATTTGGATATCTCAGCGTCTCAACGTTGATATTGGCAACACGTACGTTGCACTTTCAGCTTTGTACTTGTAAGTGGCAATTAATTTATATACCAAATGTGAATGCATTGTGCGCCGTTTCAATGGAGGCTTAATTGTTTTTCCTCTTTTGGGCACTGAGAAGGCTTTGCTAGCAAAGCATGTTCTTTGCAAACTGTTATTTAACGACTCATTCTTGGAAGTGTGATGGCCAAAAAATAAAGATTTTCAACCTAAGGAAATTATTTAGTAGAAGATCGCTATTCTAGACTATGGAGAACGCTGTAGAGCGTGCCTTTGGTACCAAACAGACAATTATTTCGTATAGTTGGCCTGTGGCATGACCTCCAAAATCGTGCGATTTAACACCACTGGACTATTTTTCGTCGGTTTCGCAGATAAACCCGAGACAATTGACGTCTTGAAAGAGTATATTCGGCATGCATTAACTGGCGGAATATTGGGTCCCTCAGCTTGAATTTCTTCGTTAGTAGAAGTATAGTTCATAATTGATGGCAATGAACGGGTCAGTAATTTCAGCAATCTGTTTGCATACGAGGGCTGTCTGATAAATAACCGACCTCAATGTGAAGCTAGCGTATATACGATACAGTTTTTGAGACGGGCATTGCAAATTTTTAACACGTCCTTTGCTCCCAAAAAAGCTGCTTATTAGTCATTTGTCGGAACGCCGATAACGCACCCTTATAGCATACAACTGCCATATAAACTGAACGAACGCAAACAAGTTCCTCTAAGGCACGTTTTGTATTTGCTAAGGATACGCCTCTTTCGAGATCACGCCCGTTTAGTATTATCTAACTGGACTTGCGGAACAGGGACGCCTACATACTAAGCCCTTAACTCCGGCTGCTTTAGCTTGTATTTGGACCTGCGGACTGCCATTAATGCGGACTGGAAAAGAATGCTTCTTCACAAACTCTCTGAGGGATTATTCAACTAGGCTTGGATCGCTATTGCGGCCCACCTTTTCATTTTCGCTTATTTCGTCGTTGTCGGGTGTCATACTTTCGTTTATTATTCGTACGATGGTAGTTCTCTCCACTACATATCTCGAGCAGAAGAAAAAAATATCCTCAGCGTTTTCATCAGCGCTGAAGAATGCAGAATGAACATTTTGTGACGTCATCGTAGCCGAATCTGTGGAAGTCTCCATGGACCGTCAAAAATTGTCTCAGATAAAAGTCTGTCTCCCCGTTTTGTCTCTAAATCCAGGGTGGTATATACTTAATGAACCCATGCGTCCATCTTGCTTTTTCTGCCGCATCCCATTGTTTTTGCCAGACTTCGAGGCTCGACTGTCTATCTTTTTTTCGCTCGTCAGCCCTTAGACGCCTATTCACAGCTTTACATATTTAGTAGACTCTACTTAGCTCTGAGACCATTAAATCCGGCGGCATAAGACCAGTTATGATACCGGCCACTTCATGTGAGACCATTTTAAGCGCTCGGGCCACTTTAACGGCGCATAACCAGACAGTGTCCTTTGCCTTATTGGCATTTGTTTTGCAACAATCGTCACATCAATAGCCAATTATTTGAGCCTTTTTTGTCAGCGGTAGATGTAACATCACATCGTATAGTACATTCCATGGTCCAAATACGAAGCCCTGCGGTACTCCACCTGTCACCACGTAGATTTTTGGACCTGTTGTTGTTTCTTTCTTCCAGAGCGTTAATGATATGTAACCAGGATGCAGATTTAAAAGCATTTTTAACGTCTAGTGTGACAACTGTGCAATATTTCTCTAGGTGACGTTTCATATGTGTGCAGCTTCTTCTTCTTTACTGGCGTAGACACTGTAGTGGAGGTCTTCCTCTTCCTCTGCTTCCCCCGACGAGTACTGCGACGCATACTCTCAGCGCTGGGGCGTTTTCATCCATTCGGACGACATGACCTTGCCAGCGTAACCCCTGTCTTTTAGTTCTCCGCACTATGTCAATCGTCGTATATCTCTTACAGCTCATCGTTCCATCAAATGCAGTATTCGCCGTAGCCAATGCGCAAAGGACCATAAATTTTCCGCAGAACCATTCTCTCGAAAACTTAAATTCGACTGATCGGATGTTGGCATCGTCCATATAGCAGTACGGGGATGATAAGTGACTAGAGTTTGGTTTTTGTTTAGCGAGAGAGGACTTTAGAGCGCGGATTAACCTCACCTATATTTTAGCCATTGTATCCATCCATCCATCCACTCGGCTTGCCCGCCTGTTTGTTTGCTTTCTGAAGGAAGACCAGGCGCTACTACTTTCATACTTTTGCGAAAACGCCTTCATTTAGGTACCGAGAAGAAATTTCAGTAAAGGGGAATATAGCTTCAGTGCAGCCGAAGCTTTTCCTTATTTTCGTCCAAAAAAAAAAACACTTGACTCCTACAACTTCACAGAACTACAATGTAATCTAACATAGTTTCCACGGCGGACGCTCAGAGCGGTGTCTACACAACCACCCACCCACACACACACACACACACATGCAAACACTTGGTCCGTCAGCCGATTGTACAAGTATCCACTTCGACGTGCAACATTTACGGTGTCAAGAGGCATTCGCGCTCATTTCTTAACACACAAAATAACTGTGTAACAACAACAATAAAATCCAACACCGACAAATGAAAACGAAAAAATAAATAAAGAAGCAGCAAAAGAAGAAGAAAAAAAACGCGAAAAAAGCACACACATAATATAAATGGAAAATAGCCACAAGCGCCGGATGCTAAAGCTGAGCAGCTGGAAGCAGCATAACGTTGCATTTCCTTTCGGCTGCTCGTTTGGCGTGTTTGTTTGTTGCAAGCGCCAGAGAATGGCGCAAACACGTTTGTTAATTCAACTCAAGCCTTCAAGGCAATTTGCACGTTCATATCGCGTCACTCCAGTGCTCGTCGACTCACACGACGGGCGCGCACACAAACACACACCCACACATTAGTACACAAACGGAGCTGGTGAAAAAAGCTGGTGACATAGAGTCCACACAAAGCGTTCGCTTGGTCAACGGAGCTGCCATTTGCGCTGCCATTATATCAACGAGGGGCCTGCGGACTTGCGCGGGCACATATGTAAATACGTGTGAGTATCTGTACGGCTACGTGTGTGTGTGTGTTGAAGTAAGTGCTTTGCATGAGTATGCATGGCAGTGCTTTCGCTATCGTTTGTTGAATTTTTCAGTGGACCTTACTAGTACACATCGACAAACAAACACATGCATGCAAACAACATACATGCATACATCCATACATACATTCATACATCCATACATACATACACCTACATACACATACTTACACACATATGCTTACATGCATGTAAATGTGTGTCTATGCATATGCAATCGTATTGGTGGCAAGTCTTTATGCTGTCATCTCCTCGGGTTAGTCAGGTCATCGCTATGGCATTAAGTTGGCTATAAAAGGTAAAATGAAAGAATAAACAATTCAAAGGATGTGCTTTTCTTTTCCCATTTTTCTCGCTCACTCGCTTTTTTTGTGCCTTTTCGCTAAGTGGAACTAAAAACTTTTGGCCTTTCACTTTTTAAGCGGATGCATTAAGCGCCATTTAAAGGGTTCCATATTATTATTTAGCAATTAGGATTAAGTGGTTGCCACATTATGGGAAAGTAGTTATTATAGCAAATCGAAAATGGCCGAAAATGGCTCTGGTAGAAATAAACCCATTATTTTTGCAGTAAATTGGAAGGTTTTATTTAGATAGTTAGTGTGAACCGATTTAGATCAAAGCATGCAGGATTTTGTCCAATAACTTGTTGCCATTGCGAAGGCAATTTCATTATCCGCTGCTTATAAAATCCTCGCCACTATTGCTAAAATACTTGAATAGTCTAATTTCAAAAGCAAAATCACTCACTCTTGACAGACACAGGCAACCTGATGCCTAGCTCATATTATAAGGTGGATGCATAAGATTGTTTCAACCAAGCTTCCCGAGCTGCTGCCTGTCCTAAACTACGCCACACCAATATGGTCGACTGGATGCAGTTAAACGCAGACGAGGGAGCTGCAAACTTGTTCAAATACTGCACTCCGGACTTAGGCAGGATGGCTCTTGATGGCTCCCATTGAACACCTGCACAGTAAGGCCCAGTTAAGGAGCATAATAAACTCCTCTCTGAGCAATAGCTGCTCTTCTAGGATGATTTTGCAGAAATCATCCCTGTAGTCACCTGCTTGAAGCGGAACCGCCTCCAGGGAGCATCAAGAGGCCCTTCCTTACTTCCTCACCGACGACATAAAACATTACGCCCACCAGACTTTGGACGCAACTAACTTTCGACAAGCACTGATCGTTCATCATTCACAATGGAGCTATTAACGCCCTTACCGAAAAACCTCTTGGTGAATGGTATACTTAGAATCAAACCACCACCCATTGCAGACGAAGAGCTCGAGTTGCCGCGAGAAACGAGATTGAGCCTTGCGTAGCTTCGTTCTGGATACTGTAGAAGGTTAAACTCCAACTTATCCAGAATAGACTCTGTCATATTAAACATATGACCAGCGTGCAATGAGTTCGCCTATGAGATTAGCCACCTTTTTGCTTGCCGAGCTAACCCATTTATTTGACCCCGCCTCCCTTTGGTCCGACACCGTCGAAACAGCACTTTTCCTAGGCCTACCGTTGGATGACGTCTATGACTAACTTAACTAATCCTTATCATCACAGCTTCTGCCGTGTCAGTATCGTATGTGTAGCCTGGCATTTTGCCAAAATGTCTTCCCAATAGATAAAACTGAATGCTTCTGTTCGACTGGTTTCTTCAGACGGTCCAATTGGTACCAATACAAAAGCGTTCGTTGAAGCTGATCTCACCAAAAATACTGCAAAACCTTACTGAGCGTCAATCCTGCCTTTGCTATCGTTTCTTTCAATTTGCCACCTTTTGACCACGACCGTTTTTGCTTGACGTTATTGTAAGTGAGACACCTTTCATCACCAGTAACTATCCTCTTCAGAAATTAATCAATTTTGTTCAGATTAGGCAGAGATTCGCAACTCGTAATTCGGTCCATTTTTGCGTTAACTCGTATGGCGTCCATATACAGAGTTTATTGTTATATCCAGCCTTGTCTTCTACCGTTTTTGTGGAATGTTTAGTTTTCAGGCAATTGAAATAGTCATGTTATGACGGTCGGACTCGGCGATTTCTGCGATTTTATCGATATTTTCGAGCCAGGTCCTTTTCCAACTGATTTCTCTAACGGGTGGAGGTCCTTCTCTTCCTCTGCTTCCACCGGCGAGTACTGAATCGAAAACCTTCTTAGGTGAAGTATTCTCTTCCAACCGAACACTTAAGAGCGACCCATCAGATCCAGTCATTGTCCATACCTCCACACATTATCTACGACTTCGAAGCTAGAACTGTCAATGGGGACAATTAAGCCGAATATGTCGGAGTGGCTCCGCTGCAGCTTCCACTCTTTTAGCTGTGACACCTGGACCCAGACGGATTGACAATCTAATTGATTTATATTTACTACGCCTTATGCAATATGTATATAAACTTTAGGGATTATTTTTGAAGGCTTTGAGCTTAAGGAAGACGTGTTCCGAAGTTAATTTCTTCCTCTCTAGCGATTTACCGTAAATTCCTATATGATAAAATGGTAAGCTCATTAACCACCAAAATGAGTGCCTAGGGCTCTATCTCAAGGGTACTGGTTTTCTTGTTTATTTTCAGGCTAAGGCTTATAATTTCATTCTCAATAAACTATACTTCTCAACCGATTCATAGAATATCTCATTTATGATTAGGGATTGGAAAGACTATCCCTAGTTGTGGGACTTTTAACAGACCATTGCCTTCTTGGCGTCCAATTACGTTGGGAATCGTGCCAGACGCCATCTGCAGAAGCTGTATGTAAGAGATGAGATGGAAACAACGTAACAATTCCTTCTTAACTGTCCCGCGTTGGGGAGGTCAAGACTTAAATTTTGTAATGGCTACTAAGCGTTTTGCTTATTTATAAGTTCAAAGAGTTCACGTGCAATCTTTGATCAGCCATCTAACCTAACCTTAACCTAATGTAGATTAGTAATCATTATAGCCAAGAAAACTTTAGCCGTCTTCGATTCGCCGCTTTTCTGCTCGCTATGTTTGTGCTACGAGTATACCTATATTTTATGGTCATGAGGATTATATAGAATCGCAACAACAAACATATTGAATTGATTGAAATGCAGAAAATTATTTCATTAAAGTATTTCTGCTATTATGTCTCTATTTGAGTTTCCCAGTTGATTGTTCGATTCGCCACTCTCCAAGTTCCAGTGAAGCTGGAGCTAATATGAATACGATTATTAATATGCTCACTCTAGATTATAATTGTTTGCTGTGAAGAAGTTAGTACTGTTAGACAAACAAATAATATTTCAAATAAGATTTTTAATATTTTTTTAGTATGTGTTTCATGAAGGTTATTATAAAGCCTACACAAATTACAGACTTGCAATTTTCGCATAAATGGCCCGCAATTATTTTGAAAGTGAAAGTATCAAGGAAATTTCTTATTGACCTTAATTTCAGGTCTCCGTAAAACTCACTAAACGAAAGGTAACACGGAGATAATTACACTAAGAGGGAACCATGTCCAAATTACTGCACAATAATCACCACATGACCTGCCAACCTATAGGCACACATACAATATCAGAGCACATGTACGGTGGTGTAGTTGTTTAAAAGATGAGACACGTTACACTCGACATAAGAAGGTTAGCTGATGCTTAACTCGGAGATTAAAGCGGACTTCAAGTCCAACCAGCAACTTCTAAAGTCATAAAGGACTGTCAAGGACTTGAATTAAAATGAACTTCCGATGACATTTACCAAACCTTCATTCTGACTCGTTAGTATAATTCTTTCCAATGTGGCTTTTTCAAGATCTTTAAGGCTGTTTGGTCATATAAGCTCAAGTGGTGGTTAGTTATAGGACTTAACGAAGCCCTGACCAACATATTTCGTAGAGACTTGTTCTTAAGATTTTTGAGTAATTCAAAGAACTTAATTTATTGTCAGATATGATCTCAACAAACATCGAGTGAACGGCCTTTCATATCCAAATTTTCATGAAGACTGCGATCTATCCATCACATTTCAGTCAGGATGATGTCCATACCTTCTAGTAAATCAAAAATTCGGATAGCCCATAGTTCTTTTTCAAGACGGTATTCTTACAAAAATTTTTTCCATTTAAGTACCAAGCCTGCCATTCCACGGAGTGTAGCGCACAAAAATGCCACAAGCGAAGCTCAGTCAAAGGGAAAAGCACAGCGTTGAAGGAAGGCGATAATTAAAGTGACAACAAGGTAAACAATGTAAGAAACAATGGCTGCAGTGAGCCAGTGCACGCCGTGGCACCGTGCAGAGTCGTTAGAGTTGCCCCTCAGGCGGTCGGAGGTGAATATAAGAGACGTGTATGCCGACATCGTTATACTTTGAAACATAGAGGCCAGCATGTCGGTGGATATATGTATACACACATATATAGGTTAGAATGCGTCTCACTTTCAGCTGCTCAAACTGTACATTTGCAAGTGTTAGAAATGGAAATGCTTGAGAGGGATTTGGAAATTATAAGTGATAGATTCGCAATCCAATTAAACCGAAATCGATTACTATGCCTACAAGTGACAAATTTTCGGAAACTTTTCGACAGCTCAGCAGCCATTAAGAAAATATTACAATGCCCAATAGAAAATATATTTGTTATAATCTCATGTTATGGTATCGTCTTCCCATTTAATTTAGTCCTCGGCTTTAGCTGGGTTTAGGCTTAATGACTCCACCTTCATCTATACTCGTACCCCTATCTAAGTTTGAAGAGAAGTTCATAATACCCAAAAAGAAAAATCCTTGTATGGATACTTTAATAATTGAAAAGATATCTTCACGAAAATCGGCATAGAATATTTTTCAAGGCAACGTTGCAACAGGGAAATCTTTAAAAGACTGAATCTGAGAATCTGACGCTGAAAAACGAAGTACGAATTTTTATTTAGGTAGAACGGAAGGCTTAGAGATTTACCCTTTTTGGGAAGAAAGACGACTCTGGCGGCTTTCCAAGCCGATGGAAAGTATTGGAAACCGGTTCGGAGACTTCTTTGGAGGAAATGAACCGAAGCTAGACCGACTTTAACACTTCTTCGTGAAAAAAGAGGATTTTTCCAGGATTGAATTGATTTCTAAGGCACTGAGCCAAGATATTGGCTCTATCCTTGTCATATGGATAATAGATCCCATCTTTAATCAGGGCATGGAGGTAGAGTTTGCGATTTCGTAAGACTCTGAAAACCTTCCAGAAACCTTTAAGGTGCTATTCGGCTTCAGCAGTGAACGAGTTGAAGTCTTCAGAGCTGTTTTGAAAAAATACAACTTCGAATACGCTTTTGATGAAATTTAAGGAATGGAGGTAGCTGAACTGACCGACCTTTAGATTTGTTTAGTCAGACCTGCGACCGCCATATCAATACAAGCTATGGAACTCATTGGGGTCCAAGGGAAAGAAAATCGATTTTGGTGTCTAACCGAGGATAAACTAGGGGGCAATTTGTGGCCTGAAATGAGTTCCGGGAAGGTCCTGGGGTCTTTGTTGAAAATCACGTTCTTCGTGAGAATTAGATCCAAAATGCTTGCTTGGAACCTGGGATTGAAGGGTGGTATGTCAGTTCGGAGGGGACTTCGATGTTGATATTATGTTGGAGAGACATTCTCCACAGGGTCAATACGTTAGCGGGTTCAACTATTGTATTTAGAATTTAAATCGCCTGCGATGATGGTGGAGTGTTGCAGAAAAGGGCAAGATGTCGAGAGGTGTTTTATCTGAGGGAATATAAACAATGATAATCCTGTGCCTGCGTAAATTGAGGACGATCGACTTGTCTTCGAGGAGTTGGACGAGTTCGGTCCTTTTGGGAGTGGAGACTCCGTTGGCGTTCCATTTAAGCACCTTCAGGTTAAGTGGAGAAGAACCATTTTTTCAACTCGAAAATTACTTCTCCACGCATCTGTGTCCACATACATCCAGACTTATATAACTGAATTTCAATATTAATGCCCAGAGATGCTGAAAAGTGTTAATTAGCAATTCATATTGAGTAACCAAAGAGAAAATTATGAAACACAGGTGCCAAGCACACTTACATTAACACATACAAGCACACGTCCTTACACATACATTCCCATACAAACACTTACTAATAAATAAATCGCAGAAACCGCAATTATGTTGAAGAAACGTAGCAACAACAACAACAGTGTAGCCGCCGCAACCACACGTGCATGCAGTCTGCGGTTGCTACGTGACGTGAAGTCGAAAGCAAAATTTGACGGAAGATTTTGGCGAATATTTATGACTGCAAGTGCTCTTGGGACGTGACGCATGGCAACGGAGTGCCAGCCGCGCCGTTTACCTAATATTTTCACCGCAATGAAATGCCGGTATTTATTGCGCATCACGCTGCTCCAGCCCTCCAGCATTAGGCGAGTGATGGAGACAGATATTACTCGAAACTATCTAAGAAACATTTTATTATTCGTACAATGGTAGGCAGCGCAGGCTTCTTCGGTCCTTTCGCAATACTTCACGTCTCTCTATGATTAATTCACACACACTGAACTTTTGATGAACTCTAATTTGGGTGACGTGAATGATTTATTGGGAAGTCCAATACACGAGAATTAAGACGGAAGTGTTGCTGTATTTCAATTGCAACTTCAATTCGACCGCATGAGGCGCATTTATTTAAGGTAGAACCAAGCATAAGCCTTAAAAAGGATTTAGGGTTTGGGATCTTTGACTCTGGGAAATAGAGTGAATGAGTCACTATATTCCTCGTTCATCCAGGGTCTTTAAATGAGAGTTTTTAACAAGCCTACTTGTAGAATATTAACAAGCCAGTTTTTAATTGTTTAAACTCTCGGGTGGATTGATCCGAATGATTCCGACATATTTTATGGATAACGGCTGGTTAAACTGTAAACAGGTTAAGTCCTAATGAAGATTCTTAAGAATAGAACCAAGCCGCTGTCTTTTGATTCGCGGAACAATGTCAATGTCGTCGTATATCTCGTACAGTTCATCGTTCCATTGAATGCGATATTGCCATGGCCAACGCGCAAAGGACCATAAATCTTTCGCAGAACCTTTCTCTCGAAATGTCGACTCATCAGTTGATGTAATCGTCCAAGCCTCTGCACCATATAACAGGACGAGGATTATGAGTGACTGAGATAGAGTTTGGTTTTTGTTCGTCGAGGGAGCAGTTTACTTCTTAATTGCCTGCTCAATCCGAAGTAGCACCTGCTGGCAAGAGTTATCCTGCGTTGGATTTCAAGGCTGATATTGTTTGTGGTATTTATACTGGTACCTAAATGGACGAAGTTATCTACAACTTCACAGTAATAACTGTCAACAGTGACGTGACAGCCAAGTCGCGAGTGCGACGACTGTTTGTTTGATGACAGTAGATATTTCCTCTTGCCCTCGTTCACTGCCAGACGGATTTGTTTTGCTTCCTTGTCCAGTCTGGCGAAATAAGAACTAACAGCGCGGGTGTTGAGGCCGATGATAACAATATCATCGGCATACGCCAGCAGATGTACACTCTTATAAAAGATTGTACCAGCTCGATTAAGTTCTGCAGATCGAATTATTTTCTCCAGCAGCAGATCGAAAAAGTCGCACAATAGGGAGTCGCCTTGTCTGAAACCTCGTTTGGGAGCGAACGGCTCGGGGAGGTCCTTCCCGATCCTGACGGAGCTTTTGGTGTTGTTCAACGTCAGCTTACACAGCCGTATTAGTTTTCCGGGGATACCGAATCTCGGCATAAACGCAGCTCCTCTTCGTGCTGTCAAAAGCAGCTTTGAAATCGATGAAGAGGTGGTGTACGTCGATTTTTCTTTCTTGGGTATTTTCCAAGTTGTAGATTTTCCAATAAGTTTCTTGACGGTGGGTCTTAATCTTTCACACTGTAAGCTCGATAGACCCTTACATGCCTTCTCAGCTTATCCCGCGGTAGTTGACGCAGAATGTGGGGTGCCCCTTTTAGTGGATTGGGCTGAGCACACTTAAATTCCAGTTGTCCGCCATGGTTTCGTCCGACCATATTTTACAAGCAAACTGATGCATGCTCCTTATCAGTTTCTCGCCGCAGTCTTTGAATAGCTCAGCCGGCAATCCATCGGCGCCCACCGTTTGTTCTTCGGACTGGTAATTGCTATTCAAACTTCTTTATGGTCAGACAATGGAGCGTCTGCTTCGTCATCATTGATTGGGAAATCGGGTCCACTTTCTTCTAGTATTAAGCTTTCACTGCTATTCAGTAGGTTGGAAAAGTGTTCCCTCCATAATTTCTGTATGGAGTAGGCTAGGTTATGTAAATCTGGTGGGATGCCAGTTTTAACAAGTTAAGTGTCCTCACTATTTTTACCTTAATATGTCTTATAAAGTGTGGCCCTTAACTGCTTGAAGCACTGCCTGGCGAATGAAGAACTTGCTTCCCATCTCCTGTCCAGATTATCGTACAGATAGTATGTGTTTACCACTGGCGATTATGTGTTCGAATGACAGCCGTTCACCACTTTTGGCAATCACATTCACTACCACATAGTCCACTATAATTTTTTTGTGACTTGTCAATCAGTAGAATTAGAGTCGTTTGTTCCTGGGGAGATTCTACCCTGCTGCCCTGCTGACTAAGACACTTCTGACCGATATGTGAAACGAGGTATTTGCCTTGATTGCTTTTTCCAACAAAAGAAAATCCGTCTTCTTGAAATATGCTACAGTGATTTTGCAGTTTAAATGCCTTATGCCTGATTCTGGACAGTGTATCCCCGCAACAAGTCGGTCCCTTTTTTTCGAGCCATTTCAATACCTGATATCTGCTCAAACTCGTATCAGATTACCTACTTTTCTACCCAAAATAGAAAGATATATTTCAGAGAGACTTCAGAAAATAGTTCCGTTATCCAGTGATTCCCTAAGATTAAAATTCTACTCAGCTCTCACCGGTCTAAAGCAATCAATGTATACATTTTATTGTTCACAGGTGGTAAACAATTTATCGAACACTCCATAACTAACGTCCACTGGCGCAATTTTCAAAATGGCCTCACCACAACGCATTGTATTGCCTTCGCTAGCGGTGACCTCCCCACATGTGGACCTAAGCCCAATGTTAATTTGTTAAAAAAATGTTCTAATTGCAATATAATGATGGGTTTTCTGCTTTTATGGGAAACCGTTAAATGTGGAACCACTTAGAATTCACATTTGTGGCTTTGTCTTGCCGGCTACTGCGCTATAATTCATACCGAATGAGCAGCTGCCTTTTACAACAAACACACAGACATCTACACATACACATGTAGACTCTTGTGCGTTACTTGGCGTGCCTCGCAGCCGCACTTAATAGACCCATTAGGTTAATATGTATGTATAATGCATTTTGTATAGCCATTTATGACAGAAACATAAACAAACCGCGCCGCATAATGTTCGCTGGAAAGTTAAGAACAGCTGTTGCAACACGGCAACTTTCACACCAACTCTAAACTGCATAACGGTGATTTATGTGCATGTATTTGCACTACACATATTTATATATAATATAAGGCCGCGTGTATGTGTGTGTGGATATTTCGAAGCGACGCCGCAAATTACTTTAACCGGCATTCATAAACACTTTCGTGGGAAACTTATGTTATAGTCCGGTGCGTACGACTACCGTTCGTAACAATCACATAAATTATTCCGCACAACGTATTAGAAAGTCTCGGAAAACTCCTTTTTATTACTTTACTTTACGTCATGTCTGTTTAAACTGGCAGGTAACGGACAATATGTAACGCAACATGTGTAAGTTGAGTTGAGTGTGCAAGAAGTGAGGTTATGTATATAATTTATAATACTTCAAGGGTTCGCAAGTGTATGTCAGACTGGAAATTACATAGAATCTTTGGTAAGTGAGAGTTCTTTTGAACTGAGGAGACAATTGCGGAGAAATAAAGTTACTTGTTGATCAAAATGGTACTCCCTAAAGGGTACCTTTGATTAGGAATACAACGAAAGTGATTGACATTGACAGGCTGGAAGTGCAATTGAGGAGTAATAACTTTCGTAAAGAACAAAAGGAGATCTTCTTATGGTGTACCTTTTGGTTAGGCAAGTAATTTGCAATTTACTGTGAATAAACTGAACAGTGTGGCTTTAGGCCTGGAAAATTAACAACTGACCAGATATTCACCATGCGTCAAATAGTGGAAAAAACGTGGAGAGAAGATCAACACACGCCACCTTTTCGACGATTTTAAAGCGCTTTTGGCAACATGAAAAAGAGCTGCCTTTATGCCGCGATGTCTGAATTTGGTATCCCCGTACAAGTAATATGTCTGTAAACTGACGTTGAGCAATACTAAAAGCTCCTTCGGGATCGGTAAGGACGTTGGCTCCCACGTCACAGTTAATAGTCATAACTGCGAAGTCGTAGATAATTTCGTCTATGTTCGAAACAACATTAACAATAACAACAAAGTCAGTCTCGAAATCCAACTCAGAAAAACTCTTTCCAACAGTTACTGCTTCGGATTAAGTAAGCAATTGAGGAGTAAAGTACTCTCCTGACAAACAAGGGCCAAATCCACAAGTCACTCATCATCCCCGTCCTACGATATGATGCAGAAGCATGGACAAAGGCAACAACTGATGAGTAGACGTTACGAGTTTTCGAGACAAAGATTCTGCGGAAGATTAATGGTCCTTTGCGCATTGGCCACGTGAATACCGCAGTCGATGGAACGCTGAGCTGTATGAGATATACTTGTATGACGACATTGACACCGTTCAGCGAATTAAATGAATGTATGAAAATATTCCTTCTTTGTAGGGTTTCGAACTCAGCTTTAATCACGCAAGCAGTATCTACGCCAATAAAAAAGACGAAGAAGACGTATAGTTTAAGCCCAATTTTTGGGTAAAATCGAAATAAAGAAGCTTAATCCATTTATATCAATTTCGTGCCGATGCTTTCTAAACAGTTTTTAACCGGTCTTACAACATGAGGTCGAACATTGTGATGAAGGAAAAATGTTACATTATTATTATTACCTGAACTCAGCCACTCCATACTTAATAATCTTTAGAGAACGTGAAATTTCTTTTCAACTGTTATATCAAATTATTTCATAAACCCAGCGAGAAGTTTTAAACCTGTTGAACAAATGAAACACTTAACACAATATGCTAGAGCGCCTAAAATTATGCTACAATATGCGAGTTTCGAGTCTATTAGCCATAGAAATTCAGAAAATAAGGCAGAAAATAATAAACACAGCTAACTGCTGACAATTTTTTGTTTTTCATTTATAGTTTTTGTTGTATTTTTTGCACTGGCGACAAGCTTAAAATCATTAGCCGATCATTAGCTGGTATTATGCCACATAATAGCGAGTTATTTTGATCTAAGCTGCTTGCCATTCAATGGACCCATGATTTTCCAAACATAATGATAATAGTAGCACAAAAGCTCACAGCGCCGTTATGACTAGAAAATCATGCATAAGCCTAGCGCACATATACATACAAGCACCTAAATGTGTGCATGGGTGTGTTGGTGCGCTGTGGCATGGCCACTATTGCCTTGCCTAAAACAATACCCTGGGAGTAATATCCCAGTTGTGAAATAACTAGAAAATAAACAGCAGTTCCGCAATTAAAACCAACAATACATTGTTAACGCTGCAAATGAGCGTATGTGTGTGTGTGTGTGTGAGAGAGTTAGTATATGTGTGTTTGTTTAGCTGTATTGTGCACAAAAACAATAAACGACAGGCTCGTTCAACTATCATCTGGCATAATTGTGATTTGCCAGCGCACGAACACATTTGCAATTTTTGTTTGGCTATGTGTGAGTTACATATTTACATATGTGTTGTTTATGTATGTGTGTGTTGTATATGTATGTGTGGGTTCTTTTATTTATGCAAGCCTATCAGCATTGAGTGTGTCAGAGAAGTCGCGGCCTTATTGTGTATTGTAAATTGTCATCAGAGTCGTTAGTTAGTGTTTTGCTGATTGCAGCTACTGCAACAATAAATTCTTTTGTTGCTGACATTACACATAAATTACGTTGAACTCGGGCAACACGAGTAGCAGCCAGCGAAACAGTAAAGCACTGACTAAATAGAAAATGTATGGACATAAGTGGTGAATGTGTTCGTGTGGATAAAAATGCCAGCTCACACACATGTACACTTTACACACACATATGCATAAAGGCACATACACATTAACTCATAGGTAGCATGGCATGTAAATAAGCATTTTTGCATAAATAAATCCATGTAAATTTGTGTTTAATTAATTTATTTCCATGTACTTACACGAACATACATACATATATGTACATTGGGGTGTGCGTTATTTAACAATTTGATTTGTTTTGGCTCCAAACTTCCTTGAAATTTCAGTTTTTGCCCTGAAAATAAGATTCAACAAAAAACGCTTTATTTTTTGCCGTGTCCAATTCATTTTAGTCTTTCGAATTTGTTTTATATGGGATTTTATGATCTTTTACAGTAAACTTTTTATCTCCAAAGCACATAAATGCACAACTTTCAAAACATAATAATCTAAAACAAAATTCTCCTGTCTACAAAAAAGGTCTTTTTCCTTTTTATCGTAACAGCATTCCTTTAAAAGTTATACACCGCTAAAGTTAGCCTAAATTTACTGTACTCAAAAAGTACACCATGTCGTATGAGCAACTCAGAATGTTTACTATAAGGGGTTAGGTGGGTTTGAAAATTAAAAAAAAAAAATCGATTTTTTTTGTCTTATTAAATGGTCCAATATGTTTAGAATATTCTCTTAAAATTTTAAATCAATCCGAGTAAAATTCTAGGAGATATATCCTTCGGAAGTTCCCCTGAAAAAACGTACATATTTATCTCAGAACTCTATTTTTTAAGTCGGTTGACACGATTTCTCGAAAAGTTATAAGCCGATTTGGCTCAAATTTAGCACACATCTTTGGAATAACATTATCTACTTAATGAACGATAATTTTTTCTTTTTTTTATAAAAAATAATTTTTGAGCCAAAATATGGCGAAAATTTAACCAAAAAATATTTATTTTTTATTTTTTTCTAAGTCTGCCAAAAATTCAAATTTCAATATTATTATTTTTTCCTTCGTTCAATAAAGATATTTATGCATGTACTAACGAAATATTTTTCGTGTTTTGATTTTAGATAATCCAATTATGAGTTCTGACGTCCACGGCAAGATCACTTTTTTTTAGACGTCACGGGAGATGAGTTGTCAACGGCTGAGTTTTCAGGATTTTTACATGAAAGTTTCACAAAATAGTCTTTAGATATGTACCCTCGATATGCTGGATTGTTTAAGTGAAATATATGATTTTATATATTAAAAAAAATGATGAAAATACGCTTATTTTTAGCCTCCGAAACCCACCTAACCCCATAAATCACTTGCACGAATGCTCAGATCATTTGATATATAACTCTAACTGCATATAACATATAAATTAATGCGTTTATGAAAAAAAAAATCAAACCGAGCGGACAATTTTGTAAAGAGCGATCCATTCCGAGGTTCTCTACTTTATTAAGGAAAAACACAGAAACTTCTAATTTAATGTGGAATGTCTAGTATCATTCGAAAGAAGATTCTTTGACATTTATGTTTTGAAGATTATCTCTTTCAAATGTTAGTAGCGCCTACGTCCCAGATGATCCATCCACTGAGTCCAATTTTCAATGACTCGTTCGAGCATTTCGTTTGTTAGCTGGCGAAGCGCACGCGTGATATTTTTCTCCAAGGCCCGAATCGAGCGGAATTATCTGGATAGACTTTAGACTTTACATATCCACACAGGAAAAAATCTAACGGTCTGATATCACACGATCTTGGTGGTCAAACGATTGGCCTTAAATGTGAAATTATCTGCTCACCGAAGTTCTCTGTCAATAAATCCATTGATAGATGCGATGTGTGGGAAATGGCGCCATCTTTTTGAAACCAAATGTCGTCGAGGTGACGAGTCTCAATTTCAGGCATCACGCAGTCGGTTATCATGGCGCGATAATGGTCGCCATAGACGGTTATGTTCTCACCGGCATCATTTTTGAAGAAATATTTTAGGGCAAAAACTTCAGTGGTTCTTTTCAAAAAACTTGAAATATAACAGACACCCTAATGCAACCTATAACATATATCTACATTTCACCTGTACTTGTATGATACCAAAATGCGCACGGAAATAAATAAATAAAAATTGAGTGTATTACACCGAAACCTTGCGAACTTGGTTCATTTGCAATGACATGTTGAGTCCGTGAATATTTACGAACTCACATATACACACATATAATAAACCATCTAGTTTATTTGCGATAATATTTCTCTTGCACAATAATTATTTCTTAAACAGGGTATATTAAATTTGCAACGTGGTTTTTAGCACCTAGAAGAAAACATCGGAGTATATAGTATATGTTAATATAATGATGAGTAGAGTCGATTTGATAAGAGATCCGAAATTTCTTCTTTATCATTATTTTCACCCCAAAAGGTTTGTGGAAATTTGCACATTTGTGGAAACCGCCGCTTTCGGATCACAATAAGATACTCGTATAGCTGTCATACAAACCGGTCTATCATGACCTTGAATAGAAAGCTTATTAATTTGACAAAACGCCGTTACGAAATTTACCATGGGTTATTTTCTATGACAACAAAACAATTTGAGAACAAATCCGAGTCAATTTTGATCAGATCACTTAATTTTTTTCATCACCATGGGGATTGTGAGGCTGTTTACGCTTTTTCATTGGGGGTGTTTTTTTACGTGGCGGGTCCCAAACCCAGCGCACAACCCTGAGTAGGGGATATTTTGCCTTCTCACTTTAGCTCGCCTTCAAATGGATGTTCTTAGGCTACCCAGAGGATACTTGGTCAAAGACCGAAAGTCGTGAGCTGCTTGAGTCATATGTAAAAGAATCGTTTCTGACCACTCCCAAGTGAATGGCGATCAGAGAACTTTCCTCACTTGCGTGAACTTCTACACATGACTCCATCCATCCTCCTCATGTTGTCCGGATGGGCGAAAACACTCCAGCTCTGAAAGTATTCAACGCAGTACCCGCCGGGGGAAGCAGAGGAAGAGGAAGACCTCCACTCCGTTGGAAGGACCAAGTGGAGAAGGACCTGGCTTCGCTTGGAATATCCAATTGGCGCCACGTAGCGAAGAGAAGAAACGACTGGCGCGCTGTTGTTGACTCGGCTATAATCGCGTAAGCGGTGTCTACGCCAGTAAAGAAGAAGAAGAAGATGGGGATTGTGAACCTTCTTAGTCTATCCTAATCCTCCCCTGGGGACATATTGCTCGTAAAATGAGCATCAAGGAGTATCTGAACTGCTTAGAGCCCAATTCCCATTTGCGTCATTAATATAACCATTGGAGACGGTGTGCTTTGCGAGGATACGCCTGAATCTAGAAGACTCATGACAGCCATTCACTCCTTTGCAGAATCTTTTTCATGAATCCTCTTTGTCTTTTTTACCTCCGACTTGTATATTACTATTTTCGTTTTATATATCGCCCCATAGCCATTTGGCCTTTTGAGGGTTCTATAGTCCACCAAAGAGGTTTCTCTCTACCCTTCGAAATTTTCAAAGGACAGGAGCTCTCCAGAGCAGTTTTACACACTGAGTTGAAGACTTCGAACCACTCGTCCACCGCGTACATAGTAACTAATATTAGTCCACACCCGGTGGTGGAGGAGCTTGCCGGAACCTCCTGCGGTACACATTTCAGTTTGTAATTCTAGTATTTCTATAAGTCTTTCTTAGCTGAGATGCCTCGACCAGACTGAACTCGATGTATCTGTGAACAGAGATGAAGGGATCGTCAAAGCTTCCCTAGTTTGAGATCAGAGGTGCAATTCCGTTCGAGGTCGGGGTGAGGTCGAGAATCACCTCCCTGCCTCCAATCACGAATGTAGGAGAATTTCCCCTATTACAAAAGAACAAAATTCGGTAACAATGAAATCAAAGAGCAACTCTCTTCTCAATATCTAAGCTACAGCAGATTGAATGTCGTGAATTGGCAACGGAACCAATGATGGCGCCGGTTCTTCTTCATGATACTTCAGTCGAGGTCTACCTCAACAATAAGGAGGTGGTTCCAACACATCATCAATCGGCACATATGCTGAAATTTGCCAGATATTTCTGTCGTCGCAATCTAGTGTTGCCGTCATCTTTTACTGAAATTAAGTAAATAGGAAATACCGTTAATTCATGTCGGACCAACAAACAGATTTTGGTTCCATCAGCCTCGTTTGGTCGCCTGCAGCTTATGACTATTCGTCCTCAACCCAGAGATGCCGTTACTAGTCAACCACTGTTCCTGGATCAGAACGATATCGTTTCCGTCATATTTTTGCATGTTGATTAGTCTGATGGAATGTCATCCTTCAAACTCTCCTTCAGAAGCGCTAGTTCAGCGTCCACGTCGTGTTCGACCTGCATCTCCTCGAATAGCCGTTCGAGGCTGAGGACGGAGTAGTGAATTGACGAACGCTTCCAGAAATTGTGACTCCGCAGCCTCCACTGTGGCTGCCTTCCATACCTCTTCAACCAGAGAGACTACCGATAGCTCATTGGCACATCTGATGAGTTTATGAAGCTTATGGTGCCAGCCGACACTCTCACACTTTGGGGATGGCTCAGGGTTTCTTATAACCACTTCTAAGAAGACTGAGGAGATAGCCGCCGCCACTCTCTTCCTTTCATCCCTCAATCGAACACGCTAAGCTAAATTGAGCCAGCGTTTTTAGCGATTTCGGTAAAGGTTGGCGCAAACCCCCGGGCCGCCGCGGTCCGGTCTACCCTTGCCGTCTTCGCTCTCGCTCAGCACCGCAGCACAGATGCCTGATCAACATATCTATTACCGTAGCGTTCCACGATTTTGACTGCCAAGTCGCCTTTAATGGTCCTAAACAGCTTCAAACGTAAATGTAAAATTTGATTTTCAGAAATCTGAAGCTTTTTCGTAAAGATAAATAACAATTGAACAATTGATTTTCATCGACAAAATAAATATCATAATAACTGAGATTAACTGTAGGTTTTTAAATATAATATTTCTTTCTAAGCAACGTAATCCGATTATACTGTGAAAAACACTTTGAAAAATATTTGAATACATTTTGCTATTTCGATGATTTAGAATATGAAATATTTTGCTCACAAACTTCATTTGATACATACCCACTTATTTATACATGTATGTATCTACATACGTATTTCCATATACTGTGCATGTGTGTAGTCCATTGTAGAATGAGCCAGCTTCTTTGTGCATTTTTGTTATTTTCTAGTTGCTTCGGGGAAATTTATTAACTCTTTCATATAATATAACAAGTTTTGCTTTAATTTGATGATAAATGAAAAATATTTGTATTCTAATTCAACTTTATTGTTAGAGAAGTTGTCGGTGAAAAGCTAATTGTTGGACCAGCACACAAACAGGAATGCAACTATGTGTGTGCTGGTTCAACAATTGTGTGTGTGTGTGTGTTTACATTGTTCGACATTCCAGGTTTTATCTTGATTAAAAATTTAATATTATATTATATCACACTGAGTTCTTTGGCAAATTCATTTTGTGAGCCCAAGTGGAAATGTAAGAGAGAAGTGTGTCAAATGCCCTGTTCGATATTTTTCAGCTTGACACACTTGTTAATATTCGTAATAACGACTAGAATTGCGCCAATCAACAAAAAAGTCCCTAGAAGTTAAGAAAACGATATCAGGTTCCCGAAAGTATGAGCTTGCCTCCGGACCTCATATAAGTAGTACTCTGAGATGGTTGTGTAACTCTCGAAGCATCTTTTAAATATCTTGTATATGATCACTTAGGACCCTCGCAGCCTTTTTAAGCCTAAAATCTTAATTTTCTACCCAAAAATAAGATCTGTTTTTACAAGCGTACATATCTATATATCGTATATATTCAAAGTGTTTTTTCAGTAAGACCGATACAAAAGTTTTTTAAATAAAACAAAAACGGTTGCTGTGAAAGTACAAACGATTCTTTTGCATGGGCACGCTTGCAGAAGTCCAGGCGCCGAACCCAATTCTCGACGATTTTCAAGCGTAAATCGACCGATACCGTTGCAATTTTACGTTCGATATTCGTACGAAGTTCATCAAACGTCGCTGGCTTGCTGACATAGGCCATAGACTTGACGTAGCATCACAGAAAATAGTCTTGTTGGAACCACATATTGTCCAAGTCCATATCATTCAATTCGGTTATCATTAAGCGGAAGCGTTTAGCATTCACAGTAACGTGCAGGTCTTGATCATTATGGAAAAAGTACGGCCCAATGCCCGCACCAATCCGTAATTTTTTCGGGATGCTGCCTAACCAATAACGCATATTTTGCCCATTGACGAAACCACTCAGCCAGAAATGAGTCTCATCGCTAAATATGATTTTTCGATGAAAATCCGAATCAGTTTTAAGTTGTTGCTTAACCCAATTCACGAACATACGACCATGCTAGTGGTCAAGCGGCTTCAGATCTTGCGTCAATTTGATCTTGTAAGGATATAAGCCAAGATCTTTTTCCAAAATTCGCCATAACGACATCACAAAGAAGACAAACGCTTGAGAAGTGGCAGCAATATTTCCAACGCTACGGACATTTCTTTCCCTGCCTGACAGTGGAACATTTTGTACTGTGTCTGTAGATTAAAATGTTTCCACTAGACGCTCAATTTTTGATCTGACAGTACGATTATGGCGACTATCATTGGACGTAGTTGTCTTAAAGTTGAGGCCACTGACTCTGAATTTCGGTAGTAAATTTTAATAATTTTGACTCGTTGTTGGATCGTATATTTTTCTTGCTGAAATGCCTAAACTTAATGAAGAGAAATTTCAAAAGAGCGTGAAAAATATGGATCTGATCGGCCTACTTTTGCAGCGTCGTTTTGAAAAGATCCGAAATATTTCATACAAATGATTGACTATATCCTGGTATTTTCGTTTTTCTGACTCAGAGCTGACACAAACTTCATTCCCAAGTCACGTGCCATTATTTCCTTCTTCTTTTTTTCTTTAAATTTATACTCTTCATGAAACAGAACTCTCCTTCATACTTTTAAAAAGTATATTTTAAGATATTATCGATTAAGGACATCGGAAAGTCCTACAACAGTAACTAAAAGTCTAGTTGGTGTCAAACCTACCACCAACAAAGATTTCAATGTTGAATTACTGAACTACTCTTAAATTTTGATTGATGTCAGAAATTTAATAAGACCGCATTCAGTTCTGTATATTCAACAAAATTTTCGGTAGGTACTTATGAAAGGATTAGCCGGCCACCAACTTTACCAAGTAAATACGTCTACGACCCGAAACAATTTGTGGGATTCCATTCCTAAAATTTTAAGAATTGCAATACCAACGCTAATGGTAAGATAAACCGGACAACTGCAAACCATTTAAGGGTGTATTAATTACTTAATATCCTGACTTGCCTTCACCGTTGTTAATAAAGACTATAAAGCAGTTCACACAATTTTCGTAAGCTTTGAAAGTCAAAAGGGTAAACTGACTCTCAATTTAGTTACGATAAACAATCTTCAAGCAATTTTGAATTTTTTTTTTTTATTAAGATTTACTATGGGGTCTCTTATACAATTGTAGCATCTTGGCCTTTTTTCTCGGAAATTGGAGCTAGAAAACTAACAAATGGTAAATGTAATGTTTTCAGGGTCTTAAGTTCTCTTTAGATACACAAGAACCAATAGCAATTCGGGAAAACTCTTAGTGGCCTTTGTTTGACGGAACTGCCGATATCGGATCACTATAGGATGTAGCTGTCAAACAAGCTGGTCAATCTAAATCCGAAGTCCAATCGACAATCATCTAAGCAGACTTCACACGATGAATCCGCTCCAAAGCGCGGAAAAACGTAACACTTGTCTGACAAGGTTATGGGGTGCGTATTTAGGGATGCGCATGGAATAATTTTTATTGACTTCCTTGAAAAAGGAAAGACCACCAAAACCGGTCAATTGCTTCCGCATCCAATGCGATCTCTAGATCTGGTCCTCAATGTCTATTTTCTGTTCTCAGTTCACAAAAGAAAGCTCGCTGGGAAGAAGTTTTTTTTTTTTTAATTTTCCTACAGGGTTCTTAAACACTTTCATTCAACTCAAAACACGAACAATTCATTGTGGCATACTAAATTACACTGGAAGCGAAAGTTTTCACTCACAGCATGAAAAAAGTAACTTTCACAGAATTATAAGCACAAATACATACAAAGAAGAAGGGACACACACACACACACTCACAGTTGTGACCCATTCGCACCTGGAAAAGTGAAGTTTACAACTTTACGTGTGTTTTGTGGTCACACTTACAACTGAATATTGTACATATGTGTGTGTATGGATTTGTTGGTGTTTGTAAAGTCATTGCGGTGATCGCTTGCCGTTGTCAAGGGGTATTGTTAGGACTAACGCCTTTGTTAAACAACACATAGCACACTGCAATATTCGCACAATGGCAGCACAGAAGCTCTGTATATTAAGTTGCAGCATGGCAACTAGCAGTAAAAGGGAAATTGCACACAGCAACAGCAACAATAACAATAACTACAAACACACATACATATGTACATAAAAATAGAAGAAATAGATGGCGCTTTGTTGTTAGGCAATCGGAGTGTGGCCCGTGGTGTCTGGAAGCCTTAAATTACTTGGTCGCTTTGTTCTTGCGTCTATTCGCATTATTGCTGTGGTTGTTGTTGTTGTTACTATATAAATGAGCACTTTTTTGTGTCAATTTGTATGTGTGTCGTTGCGTCGTTGTGTTCTTTTGTGTTTATTTTGCACATCAGAGTTTTATGTTTCACAGATGAGCAGGACACAGGATGACTTCAGGTGAGAAATGCAACGAACCTTAAAACAAGTGATGTGACAAATGCAACTACAAGTCAGCTGCAAAACGGTACATTTACGGCGCTGCATTGTGCTGCTTGCTGTTGGCATTTTAAAAGTTTTTTGTCGTTTCTCGCTTTTTTTTCTATTTTTTCCATTATTTTTTCTTTTCTTTGGCTAGCTTGCTGCAAATTGCTTCGTTGTAATTAATTTTCTGTTCGCAACAGTTTTTATCTCTCCGTCTGTGTGTGAGTGTATGTCTGCGTCAATCTCTCACGTTTACTTACAAATATATTTTTTTCGCTCTCAGATTTTCACACACATCTTTTGGGAACGGATTAAAAGTGCTCATTCGGTTTTTTGTTTTCTTAGACTGTTTCTCTCCCACTTTTACAGCTTTTCTAAATTTTTAAATAAATTTCGCTTAAATTTCTACTAAAATTTGTAGAGCCACAGTAATTTTAAATAAATTGCGGAATGTATGTATGTAAAAGTATAAAAAAATCTAAAAATTTTCTACCCTTGAACATTAATTCGAGACTTCGTAAATCATTTCTGAGAAAATTCACGTATTGCAAAAGCACTCAATTGGAATTCAAGCACCGTTCGCAGCAACTCACATAGACTATGAAACGACTTGGCATATTTTACGTCGAGATCTTAAATTGAAAGCGTACAAAATACAGCTTGTGCAAGAACTGAAGCCGCTCCACCTTCTCAACGCTTTTGTCTATGGGCTCTTGAAATGTTCCAAGAAGATTCGACGTTTTCGAGCCAAACGTTGCCGAGTGCGATCTTGACATCGTGGCGATTGCATTTCTCAATCGCTTCTTCCAAGCGTGCGTAGAATTGCGCTTTGGTACCGTCGTCCTTTTCTTCTGTCGGGGGGTGTGCACATATTAGGCTGATGTCATGGAATTAAGCATATAGGCAGATTGTGGCTAAGCTTTCGCTCATCGGAGTGAATCTGGAGGCAAGGTGGCGAAGCTCCGACCAACCACAAATTCTACATCAAATTTGTGCATCGTCTCATGGCAGCTGTAGTAAACGTCAAATATTGACTATTTCGTGCAGCCATGTCCAGCTCATCGCATTTCCTGGAGTGCGGTAATGTCAGCTGTGTATTTTTCGAGGACATTCACAAGCTGGATGGTGGCACCTTCCCTATAGAGGGTCCGTGCTTATCCGTAAATTGTGTTCCTTTGTTGGTTTTCAGTAGTCATCAACGTTTGGGGAGGTCAATATCCAAGGCTTTAGCATTCCTTTCATTGGAATTCCATTTTTTACTTTGTCTTACCATCTGGGTTTCGTTTATAACGTTTATATAGCAAACCGCTTGTTCCAAGACAGACGCCCGCTTCTAATGAAGAGACGTTGCATCCTCGTTGAGCTCTTAAACCGATTACCTCGAAGTGATCCCATCAAGGCTCCCTCTCTCTTAGACCCTGAGATCCACAAGGGTTGGTTATCGAATCTCGCTCACAGCTGTTCACGTTGCCCGCGGTGTTCGACGTGTACGCAGTAGTAGGAGTTTAGTATGGTAGCAAATTAATATAATATATCTCAGGGAGTTGTAAAATCACTTAAGGATTGGTTGATTTTATATGCACAAACTAATTATTTGAAATCATCTAATGTCATTCCCAAAATTTCGTCATTTCCTGAGATGTTAAATGAAATTACACCAAGAAATTTCAGGGAAAATTGACAGATCTCTAATAGCCTTTTAAGGCGCGTTTCTGATATCATAAAATGGTGTAGAAATATCTTTAACTTGATATCGATGAGTTTACATGGAATGTGTATACTCAAATGGTCCGATCTAAACTATATATTTATAGATTAAAATGTTGCCTTGGATAGTAATACAAGCCCAATTTCATGAAAAAAGGAACTTTTACGATTTGTTTATAATTTAAAGTGTTAATTACAGTTTTCTTTACATTTTATGGGGTCAATGATTCTTTCTTTTAAATTTAGTCAAGCTAACAACCTTTGTGTACATTTAGCCAAGTTCACAACCGTTGTTTACAGTTGAGTCCATGCTCGTTTACATTTACATTTTATGAGATCAATGACCCCTTTCTATGGGTTCAGTCAAATTAGCAATCTTTGTGTACCTTTTGTTTACATTTTATGGAATGAATGATCCCTTTGGTTACATTTATATGATCAATGATTCTCTCGTTTAAATTAAGTGAAGAAAACAATCCTTGTGTACATTTTGCATAGTCAACAATACAGGCTTTAGGTTCACGATCCCTTTGTGTACATTTAACGGAGTGAGTGACACTTTGTTTACCTTTAGCAAAGTCAACAACCTTTGTTTAAATTTAAGTTAATGACCTTTTTATTTACATTTTACGCGATCAATGATCACTTCGTTTAAATTTTTGGTGATCACTTATCCTTTTGTCAAAAATATATGTTTACTTTGAGACCAATAGCTTTTTTTTCATTTTATGAGATCAATAGCCCCTTTGTCTACATTTTTGGTGACAATTAGCTATTTGTTTAATTTTATCCGAGTCAACAACCCTTGTTTTTCATTTGGCCAAGTCAAAAACCTTCCGACAAATGATCTAAACCGAATCTACTCATCAAGCTGATCATTTATAATCTTATAAATTGTATAGGGTCTCCATGGATCTCACGGATAGATCGAAGTTTAGGCGAAAGGTGAGAGGGAGTCTTCTGGCAGGGACTCTCTATCAGCTGGAACATATCAGGTTACTAACTAACTTTATTGTCTTTCAAGCGGAGTTGTCTGCCATCGAGGTAGTAACATTTTACAAAAAAGTGTGCATTCACTTCAAAAGCAAATCTGCAGTCCTCGCTTCTGGGAACTTCGTGACAAACCTAATATATAATATACACCCTGTTCAGGGTATCAAAATAAATGAACAATAGACCAAACATTCCAATCGAAATCAAAGCAAAATTTTACCTATAAAGAAGATTAACCTTTCCCATTTGTAACAATGTCCACTTTGGCAACTATTCAATGCGTCGTCTAGACGTGTGTTATTTATTGTTAACAGCGAGCTATCCATACTTCGTTAACAAAGCGAAAAAGTAATGAATTGACCAAAACTTTTACATTAACTTGGACACACATATTTAAGCGTGTCGAGGTATTATTTGTTTGTATATGTGCATGAGAGCCTTTGTGTGAAAGAAATCGATATTTCGCAGTTCATCATTTGTACTTTTCTAAATTGTGTTAACGCATTGTGTTAAATTTTCACTACAGTTCGACAAAATCACTTCACAGTCATATTCGTATACATATTTTGGTTAATATGGCAAAAAAAAAGATTTCCAGAAGTTCACACGAAGATATGCATCTGCCTCTGCATATGTCTAAAGATGAGAATCCCACTTGATAACCTAAAAACAGTTCTCTGCGAAGCCAAAAACCACTTTAATTGGATCTTATGTAGCCAGTACGTACGTTAAACTCATCACCTATCTGCCTTGGTCAGATTTTTATTGCTGTCCCTGCCGGTTCACTTGGTTATCGAAAGGTGAGAGATCAAATTTTAGCCTAGACGGTACAGTTACGAAGGAAGAGCTGTGGAGATTCCATTTTTTTTTCTTCCTAGCAGAAATTTCCAGTAGAATTAACTCGCAATCATTGATAGTTACGCTTAGAATTTCTTAACTAATGTTGACGCTCCATGAACTCAAGGCTAATATCGTTGCCCCGCTACTAGAGTGAATAGCCATTTTTCTGAAGGAAACTGCACTTCAGCAGGGTATGAACTGATCCATTCAATCCATGCCCTCTGATAATGCCATCACATGAATGATTACAAAAAGAGACCGCCAGGGTTAGACTCGGTAACACGATTCTAAGTTATACCAGTTATAGTGAAAGCATGCGTGGATTTTAGAATGTTGTCCTACATGATCATCAATTTACCCAGCTTCTTAGTCTAATAAAATCTTTCGCAAGTATATACCTTATGGTTACGTCAACGGGAATTATAAACAATCCATTTATCTTCTGGAAACTATGATTTGGGGCTTAAGAATATTTGCGGCATGCAGGAAAGGCGCTCGTCATATAAAGAAAAGCCTAATACACAATAACGAACCGGACGGCCGGACCGGACGAACCGGACGGCTGTTAGGCTTTTGACAGGTCAGAACCTACTGGCATCACATGCGAGCCAAACGGGCGTAAGTAACGTCGATACGTGCAGAAAGCGCAGAGAAGTAGGAAGTTCTATGCCTCTGTCCAGCACTATCTATAACTCGTCCTAAGTATCTAAGAGCTTTGGAATTCAGGGGGCTAGACGAAGTATGAAGCTTAGATATCAGGTCGTTGTTAAAGTTCGCAAAAAGCGTTGACGTTCTGACGAATACTACACCTCAAACTATACTGAACCTACGTCTGGCAATACTAAGAACCAGTAGGTCTACGAGTATATATGGCGTAACAGCCGGCCAGTATAACCAAATCTAAACAAAACTTTGTTCTCTCCGACCTGTTGATAAAAAGCTATATACTTCGAACGGTTTCGTTGAATATGCGAAGTTACTGGTTCCAGCCGCTGGAAAAGAGATGCAGGGAGAAAAGATACAGTCGGTTAATGTTACCAGAATTGACGTGGATTTTTTCCAGTCAAGGATTATTTTATCGGCGATTTAACCCTTTGAATCAGTAAGTTTAAATTATTTCATGGATGGATCGATGTTTAGGCGAAAGCTGGGAGGGGAAATCTTTTGTCGGGAGCTCTCTCTTTCTCTCTTCAACTATATCATATAAGATTACTAGACCAAGATTGTGTCTTTCAAGCGGTGTTGTCTGCTATCAAAGTAGTAAAATTTTACAAAGAAGTGTTCGAAGTTCAAAGTGCATTTACTTCGAAAGTAAACATGCAATACAGACATCGAGCTGGCCGACAAGTCATTCAAAAATTGTCAAGGAGTGTTTAATCTCACTTGACCTCACAACGGAATCGTTGGAACCGTCAAAGTTGATGAGCTTGCTGGACCGGGCACTCGTATTCCTTCACCTTCACAGAGTAGGCACGCTATTACTTGGATCTGTGAAAATCCCGTCAGCTTGTAATAACTGGTCAAGAAAGATCAAAGTTCAGATTTAAACGCATCAGGTCCTTTGAAATAATATATTTATTTTTAGCAAGGTTCACCTTGCCGCCATGGAAGGACTTATGATTAAGCACTGTCTAATAGTCTAACATGCGATGATATTACATATGTACATATGTATGTAATTATACCGTCGAACGCGAATTGCTAAAGCTGTAGGGAAGAAGGCGTGGTCTAAGAATTTAGTACCTTCGCAACTGTCCAGCTTTTGCCAGACTGGGGTTGAAACATTTTAGTAGACACATTTTCAGCGAACTTAGCGAAGACTTTGAGATTGTTATTATCAAATCTGTGGTAGGTTCAAAGTGCTTCGCCTGCAAGCTTTCGGCGATCCATAACTAAAAGTGGTGTGAATCACAATAGACCAGCGTTCATAGCTGTCCAAGTCCAAGATCCTGCGTAAGTTTTGGTGCGTTCATGAAGTTCATCATGTGATAGAGGCCGAACGTAGGAACCAAGGTTTTCGAAAACTACGTTAATAAAAATATGTCGAAAAATTTGTAATTCATTGGATCCTGGAACCCTGGGGAGGGATTGTTCGCCTTCTCACTGTAGCTCGCCTTCAAACGGTCTAAGACGGTCTAAGACCGGAAGTCGTGAGCTGATTGAGTCATATATAAAATAATCGTTTCCGGCCACTCCCAAGTGAATAGCGCTTAGAGAACTTTCCTCACTTCCGTGAACTTCTACACACGACTCTATCCTGTTCCTGACTTGAGAGACCTCAGCCGTGTAGAAATGTGAAGAAATCTTTGTCCAGCCCAATTATGTACTCACGTTTGTCAGGAGGACTTTGAAAGCTTTCAAGTGAAGTAACTTTCAATTACCAGTCATACAACTAAAACTGACTTTTATAGTTTGCAAATAAACTCGCTCAAACTTTGTATATCATTAAATCAGGCCAGCTCGAGTGATGAAACCCTTCAACAAGCGAGCGAATCGCTTTACAAATAAATGCCTTACAACCAATCATAAATGCAAAATATTGCATCAAGCTTTCAACTGAGTGGATTCTCCTTAAATCAAAGCACACTTACAACTCTCTTCAGCTTTGTTCGCTTCGTCTTCCCTTTCATCTGCTTCTTCTTTTTAGTTATTGTGTATGTAGTATTTTATGCACCTGTCAATGTCATTCGTTGTCGATCGATTTCAATCAGCAAAACTATGAAGAAAAATCACTTCGCTTGCTCTCCCGCTCCTACTAGCTGAATGAGCTTGCACTCGGCTATAAATTTATTCAAGTTGCACTAAAAAATGCAAATTCTTCTTGTAAAACTTTGCAATTTCTTGTTTTTTCTTTTTTTTCCCCATTTTCTGTTATTATTTTTATTGCTACTCGCTGTCAGCCAACGCTCGTAAGTTAAGCAAGCCGTTCGAGCCCTTCGGTTCGGCAGAAAGTTAACTACAGCCATTCCTTTGACATTGGCACGAGTCGCCGCTGGATTGGCACTCTGCAGATTATCGCAGAAGCGAGTGAACAGTATGCAAAACTGAAAATAAGTGCTCGAATCGTTATTTGAAATTCATATCTTCTTGGCAGGGTGCATGCTTACCACGTTCGCCGGCGCTTACTTGAGTGCAAAGTAACGGTACACGCACACACGTGTCACAAGCACAAAGGTAGCTTTCGTAACCCTTGGCTGGGCCGCGCTCCTTAGCATCGAACACCCCCTGACCACCCTGTGTATCCACCTGTTTACCACCAACAATTGTATGCTTTCATTGGGATCTCAAATAGGTCAAATGCTCGGTTTGTTTTGCTCGCTTTTGCGAAATTTCGTTCTCACTTTGGTTAAAGGGATTCTTCTTACAGCCTTATATACCATATATGTACATTTGTATATATCTATTGGTTCCCCACATTTCTACGCTGCCATGGATGGCGCCCTGCATTGACACTTTATTGAGTAAAATAAACGTTGGAGTGTTTGCCGTAGTGCCAGAGCACCAAACAGTGCGAATATGGTATGTACAAAGAGTTCCCGGAGGAAGGAAGAAAGGAAAACGTGTAAAAATGCACGTTTGGCGATAAAAATCGAGGATTGTGTGTGTGTGCGTGTGTGTGTGTGTATGTAGGCACGGTACCAAACTGATCGCAAGTCGAATGTCAAAAAGTCAGTGGACGTGAAAAATGTGTATGACTTTATGTGTGGCTGAATGTGCTTCAGAGTGTCTGAAAGAGTGCAGACCGCAAATCCAGTTAAAGCGAACAAATTTAAAGCAAAGCTTCAAAGAACACTTAAAGAGTATCATCTTGTTTGGGTGAAACTGCGGGCGAGTATTTGTGGTGAGGTCGAAACTTGGCGAGAATTTTAAAAAATATTTCTTGAACCAAAAGTTGCCACATACTCAGTGGTCTCAACTTTAAGAGCGCTACGTCTAATTTATAATCGTCATAATCATACTGTCAGATCAGAGAAATTTTTCCCGCCTAAGTGAGACAAAGAAGTGTCCTTAATGCCGAGAATATTGCTGCCGCTAACGAATCAATTGAGGAAGACCCAAATCAGTCTAATTGACGTCGTGGTGGGGAATTTTTAAAAATTGAGGAAAGAACTGAAGCCGCTTGATCACCAGAATCGTCGTATGTTCGTGAATTGGGCTGAGCAACGACTTGAAAATGATCCGGATTTTCATTTAAAAATCATCTTCAGCGATGATGAGCCCAAAATATACGTTATTGGTCAGGCAGCAATACACACGTAATCCATGAGTCAACATTTTATCACGAAAAAATTACTGTTTGGGTCAGTTTCCCTCGTAATGATCAAGACCGGCATGTTACTATGAATAGGAATCGCTATCGCTCAATGATAACCGAATATTTTTGACCCGAATTGGATGATATGGACTTGAACAATATGTGGTTTCAACAGGATAGCGCCACAAGCCACAGCGAATATAACAATCGGTTCATCGAAAACCAAGTTCGGTCAACGTGTTATCTCTCGAAATGGTCCCAGTCAACTGGCCACCTCAGTCGTGAGATTTGAGGCAGTTAGACTATTTCCTGTGGAGCTGCGCCAAGTCTATAGTCAATGCCAAAAAGCCAGCGACGTTTGATGAACTTCGTATGAATATCAAACGTGAAATTACAGCAGTAACGACCGATTTATGCTTGAAAATTGGGTTCAGCCATTCCATAACCTTTGACGATCTGTCCAAACCGTTTTCTTTGGGAAGTGATTTTATACGTCAGCACGTTGTATTACTTAAAGACCAGATTGAGAATGCTATAAGATGCTGCTATATAGAAATACTTTTCTTAATCCACTTAAACGTGTAAAAATTTCAATATTTCCCCCATTTTTTTTAAAACACTCCCACTGAAAGGTTCAATAGTCTTTGAGAGTTTCCGTCACAATTCGAAAGAGCTTTTGCTGAGGAAGCAGAAGACGGAACGAGTCCTCAGATTCTCCAATCCGAGTATAGAGGACATGGTCTCTTTAATCCAAAGTAAAATTCTTGAATTTATGACAAGCACAGTGATTCCTCATGAAATTTATTTTGGGCTAATAGACTGATAGCCAAAAAGCGACATTTATTTGCACGCAAAAAACTTGAAATCGACTTAGGATAATAGTTGCTTAGAACATATTTCCATCTATCGAAAAACTTCGACAAGATAGGTATAAAAGTTTTTATAAATTTTACAAATTCTTTCATCCTGCAAGAGAATCTCCAGCCTAAGACTTTTTCGTCTTTGTCTCATCGGCTTAAATAGTAAGAAATTTGATGCGAAGTATATTATAATCGCTTTATAAAATTGTTTTTGAGAGAATCGGTAGTACAACTTCGATTTAGAAATAATAAAACCGTTGAAAAGCTCCGGGAATAATTTTTTTTTAGTTCTTCTAAAAAATATATCTAATAAATTCTTATTATAGCAATCTCTTCAAGCGTTCGAGTAAAATTTAAATAAATCTATAAAAGAAAAGAATAATAAACAACTGGATCACGCTCGGCACTTCCCTTGTTTACGACAAGCACTCATGCAATATTGGCCTAATCAATCAGGCTTGTTAGCGCTAAAAGAAAACGTATGAAAGTCATAGCTATAGCTTCACCACGGGCGTCAACAGTCTTCCACATAACCATTGCAAGCATGAATATTATTTACACACACACACATACACTAGTAATACATACATAAATCTATATATAAGTATATACATATATATATATATAAGAAACGTTAGCATTCGGTTGTTAACAATATTCTTATGTACAACCACGCAGCGGCACACATTTCGACTGTGGGGATGTCCAATTAATGCCATGTCATCCCATGTCCTTACACAAATACAACAAAAAACACTTGACTGCACAAAACAGGAAAAAGTGTTTGCGCAAAGATCGATTGGTTTTGCTTTCTAACCGAATTACGTATGTGTGTTATTTAACGCAGATATGAGTGGAGTCTTATGTCTTTGACTATATTTCATTTATTTCACATCATTATTACTGCAGAGGGGCTTATGACACTTCATATTAACACGACAAGAATATATTAAGCTGGTGGCTTTGCTAGCCAGAACCCGTTGCCCTTAGTATTTGAGTTATTTAGCATGTTTTTTTGATCTAAAAGCTTTAAATTATTTTCAACTGGTTGATTTTGATTTTGGTGTATGCTTTCAATTCAAATTATCAATCTGAATTAAAATTTTTAGAAACCCGAACTAATTAGAAACTGACAGCTGCCTTCTTATATAATAGAAAAAACTTTAAAGTAGGGAAAACTTAATTATCACCTTTCCAACTTTATTTTCCATAATTTGAAGTAAAATAAATTTAAAATTTTTTATCGCTTCCTTAGCTCAGGCAAAGAAGACTCAAATATTTCGCCTCTCCACATATTCATTCTAACCTTGAAACCCTTTATAAAAAACCGTTATGTGAATGTAAAGGCAGATTCATTTCGAAGGAAAAAGTCTAACGGTGTGACATCACATGATCTTTGCAGTCAATCCAACGGCCAAAAACGTGAAATTCCCCGCTCACCGAAGTGTTCTCTCAATAAATCCATTGATTGATGCAATGTGTGGGAAGTGGCGCCGTTTTGTTCAAACCAAGATCACGAGATTCAATTTCAGGCGTCAAAAGTCGATTATCATGGCGCAATAACGATCGCCATTGACGGTTACGTTCTCACCGACATAATTTTTGAAGAACTTGGCTTAAACATGTCATATCTTCTTGGAACTTTTCAAGAACCCATATAGCGAAGCGATCTCGCATGGCAAGGTTCAACGTCTTCATTTCTTGCACAAGCTAAATTTTGTACGCTTTCAATTTAAGATCTCGACGTAAAATGCGACAAATCGTTTTATACGTAAGTCTTCATGAAAAGCCACACTATACTGAATAAACATGACATGACAGCTTGACAGGACTTACGCGTGATCTGTCATAAAATGGCTATTAAAAAAAGTACGATCAACATCAATTTGATAAACCATCCGCCATATAGTCCTAACTTGGCATCAAATGACTTTTTTTTTCTTAGTGCCGAAAAAAACTACATATGTGGTCAACGAAATATAGAAGCCAACCCCCGTATCTTCATAATATTACAATTATTGTTTGTGACCCAACTAATCATAGAGCAATGGAATTTAGCTACTGAAAAATAGTAAAGATTACAAAGACTATTTTAATTATTTTATTGTTGTTTAAATTCCCAAACGTTTCAGTGTACTTAAAAGAGGGTCCGGCGATGAAAAGTTTTATACGAAAGAGAGATGCTCGTATAAGTCTATATGTATTTGAGTTTCCTTACTTTCAAAGACGTTTCCTTACTTAAGACGTTAGATGGCGGAAAGCGTGTCTGAGGTTCTAAAGACTGCATATGACTTATTGACCTTATCGACTGCGAGATCTAGCTCTAACTATATGTATTTATATTTTATACCTAAAAACCTAAAAACTCGATATAGTGTAGTCTTAAGGGGGTATTCCAGTCTAGTAAAATAATAAAAATAAAAATTTGGGAAGTCCCATTCCAATCATAGACAAGCCTAAAGAAGACTCTATAAATATTTCAAGTAAATCGGTCCAGTAGAACCTGAGAAATCGTGGGTATCGTTCCGAAAAAGTCAGTTTTGAGAAAAAACGCGTTTAAAGTTTCGCGTTCCGGCCGAACCAGTTTGTATGCCGGGTCAGAAAAATGCCTATATCTCCGAAAATTATTTCAATTTTAAAAAATCCTCTTGTACACATGTTCTTGAATAGTTAAACTTTGAAAATATAAAAAAAGATTTCGATTTTTTTGAATTTCTAGACTAGAATATCCCCTTAACATTAAATATCCGTATAATGTATGTCTGCATTATAATTTCATAAAATCTGGGAGCTTTCTTTATTCAATTACATTGGTACTTACATACTTAAAAATTGTCAGCATACACCTCAACAGCATCAAAAGTCACCACATTACTCCAACTGAAGAAATTTCTCCTTTCGCGCTCCTCTGCTTCTCTATTTTCACCACAGGAGAAATGAAATGAAAACCACCATTGGGGAAATGGTTTTCTCCTTCGTTTGAACTCAACTTAATAATAGAAAAAAGAATGAAGGGACAAATGTTGCATGCGATTTTTTTATAGTCACCACGTATTGTTTCCCTTCCAAAATAATTTTTCATTTATTAAGAGAAAATGCTGCTTAAATCGCCAAAAAACCAACTATAACTAAAACTGATATGCATATTTATGTTGAAAAGGAAAGGGTTCAGAGGCTCGCTGCGCTGTGCATAACGAGAGCTTTAAGATCAATTCCATCGCCGGCTCTTGAACTGGTCCTAAACCTGCCACTTATATAAATCTTCGCTGAAAACTGCGCATCAAAATCGGCGGAACGACTACTGGCTGCAGGAGAATTTACATAAAGAACTTTCGGTCATAACTCGGTGGGTAAAAGCGGTTTGGCAAACACAGACTACGTGATTCCAGATGAACTGGGAAAGAAGGTTCAAAGTAAACATAGAAAAAGATGATTGACGTAAAGGTATGTTAGCTCCGCGCAGCAATCCAAACATTTATACGGTTGACTCGAATATGGACAATGGAGTTGGTGCGGTAATACATAGTATAGAGTTGGGCATAAGGTAGCCGTTTAAGTTGCCGTACCACTGAAGTATATTTCAAACTGAGGTCTTTGCTATTTCGAAAGCCGCGGAGCTGGCCTCTAATGCATCTGCAGGTAATTTCAGCAACAATCACGGCAGTAACCTCGTATCGCATATCGGCCAGAAGTGTCTTGTGAAGCAGAGCAACAGTGGAAAGTGTTGCCAGAAGCAAGGAACTTCACTTCTACTGGAAGAACAATATTGGAAACCCCTTTGCGTTGTCTATACGACAAGCATGGTAAAGATAATCAAAACTCGATAGAACGAACCACCAGGGTGGAAAACTGCAAAAGACATATGCAAAACGGCAAATTGCCACTCGATAAAAGAGACTATAAGAACTTGATCGGGGTGCTAACTGTCTGGTGGCGACATACGCCCGCAAAATAGGAACGACAGATCGTAAAAACTGCAGGAAATGTCTAGAGCAAAGCACCAGGGAAACAATGGAACATCTCTTGTGCCCTTTTCCCGCATTGGCAAGACTGCGCTGTAAGCATCTGGGGTCCCCACGGTACGATACACTGGAGGTGGTATCGATAGTAATGACTTTTCGAATTAAACGCTTTCTCTTCCAGAATACGCACAAGAGAACAATTTGAAAAGAACAGAAGCCTTATGAATCCAAACCAACACAGAGTTTCAATAATTTTGGCTCATATTTTTCCTTTTGAGAGAGAGCTTAAGGATTCGACAATCTTTAAGCTAGACTGAAACCTCCTTAGTAACTCACTATCTGATCTTAAGGAACTTGATAGAACGAGGAATAAAACTTTTGACATCCTAAATTGACTTACTTACAACTTACTCCCCAATCCGCATTTAATAAAAAAAAAAACTTAATAAAAGAAAGCAATTCAGCCTTCCAAAGTTTGTTAAAAAGATACAAATAAAGTATTATGATTTATCCAGCAGAAGGGATGTTGTGGTGGACCTAAAAAAGCCAGTTGAGCTCTTGGCCCTACTTTAGTAACATTCAATTATGTCCAACTGAAGGTTCACTGAAAATAATTGGTTCCAAGCTCGGGAATTTATACTGACAAAGAAATTTTCCACTGCAGCAGAAGTCACGGGCTTCATTGGATATTCCGAAGCATTGTGCTGGACTTCCACCGAATACAAAAGTTTAAACTCAGCTAAATCTTCTTATCCCACAAATCCACTTACGACTCAACTCGTTACTTGTAAAACCTTCGAAATCAAAACGAACTTAAAACAACTTTTTTTATTATTATTCCAAAAAAACTTATAACTACAGTTTAGCCTCCGCTGGTTTATGCCACCCTCCGCCATACATACGTAGAAAATGCACAACATACGCCGCCACTTTGTCGGGACTATTCAGATGAACATGATGTTTCTCACCCTTCATGACGTGGAACTCGAATGTGGGATTATTTGCACGCAGAATACGAAAGACTGCACTTAAGTCTTCCACTTCTATGTGATACGAGAGTTCAGCTTTAATGACGAGATAATGAACATTACGCAAGCGTTCAGCTAACGCCAGCACCAGCTCCGGCGGCGTGAAAACCATTTCCATGAGCTTAACGCGGGTATCACGTGAGAAATAATACATATCCGATTGGCCCTCAGCAAGCCGAACACTACGCTCCAACAGACACTTGCAATGCTCCAACTCCACCGATTGCTCTGAACCACGATAGAGCAAATCTGTTAAACTCGCGTAACTGTAAAGTGGCAGTGGCGCTGGCTCACGCAAGCGATCTTCCTCGTTCAGCGACTTCTCCGTCATCACGGTCATCATATCGATCTGTATATGCGGCGGAAAGTATAGCGTGGTCAATGTATCAATCGCTATGATCATATCGACATTGTTCGGAAAGAGTGCGGCATAGTAAAAGCTCACAGCTGCGCCCAGCGAATGTCCCAGAAGGGATACGCTACGCCACTTGTAATGGCGAACAATGCGATGCACGACGCGTAGGAAATCGTTGAAGTGATACGACATGCCGGCGGGAAAGTGCGACGAACGTCCATGACCGGGCAAATCGATCGCCAGAATGGGTCGCTGCGCTGCAATTAGCGGCGCCAAGCGTGCAAAACTGCCCGCATTATCTTGCCAACCGTGTAGAGCGAGCAGCGGCCGCGCCAGCGGATCGCCATACCAACAGCCGGCTATGTGACCCCAGGGCATGGAAATTTGCAATTCAAACGGCTGGAGAAAGTAAAATGAATGTTTAAGAGAAATTTTTCACTTCCAGAAGACGACGCGCTAAATGCAACTTACTCGACTCTTCTCCGGCATTACGTTCCACTCTTTAAGACTAGCGACACAGCTGCAACTATGAATTACTTACGGCGCGTTGCATGACCGTCTACGGCTCTCCGCTTGCGCACATTAAACAATTCTCTCGTCAATTTAGACGCAAACATTTTATTTTTCATAGAAACACTTCAGTAGAAGCTTAATATTTTAAAGCTTAGGTCAAGTTGGCACTCGTACTAAGTGGAAAAATGTTAAACTATAAACATGACTGAACTTTGAACCCTTTTTGTTGGCTCGCTTAGGTAAACATAAGTACCGCGTAAGCATGATTAGATAGCTACACTGTTGCGCAAAAGTATTATCTACGCTCTTTTCAGAGAACAGAAAATAGTCGCTGGAGATCAGATTTGGAGAATACGGTGGATGCGGAAGCAATTCGAAGCCCAATTCCTGCATTTTTTCCATCTTTTTCATTGATTTCTGAGTGCAGCCCACTCGAATCTCTGTCGATTAGACTTCGAAGTGAAATGATGGAGCCATATTTCATTCATTATAACATATCGACTCGAAAACTTGAAAAACTTTGAAGATCCCCAAAGTCTGATTCAAACCATCAATTCGTCGTTGTTTTTGGTCAAAAGTGAACTCACGCGACAATCATTTTGCACCGCGCTTCCTCATACCCAAATATTAATGATCTCAAACTACTTTTCAAAGATTGATTTTCTTGGTACAGAGTCCAAATAATGTTGAACAATCCGAATCTTGACTTCAACAGTATTGGTTTCCCCAAAAAATAAATGACAAAAGTTGCTTCTCTCAAAATCATATAATTCATAACCTAATAATCCGACAGCTTTCAAATTTATACACGCGTCTTTTGAAGTTTAGGGCTTACTAAAGGACTAGAATTATAGAATGTGCCACTGCACAGCTGGTTGAAGTCCTCGTAAGAGTTGAGGCTGACATCACCGTCGTTCAAGAAGTGCTATTCACGGGACAAGGACTGAGACAATTAGCGGCTACGCTTGCTAGATGTTGTCGTCCGAATGGATCAAAACACTCCAGCGCTGAGAGTATTCGACGCAGTACACGCCGGGGAAAGCATAGGAATATAGAACGCAAAAAATCATATGTGAGGCCTGACCAACCCACCAAATCTACGGAAAAGCCTTAGTCTCCTCCGTCTATAATTTTTTCCGGCCGATGGAAAAGACTTCACTGGAATACGATATCCATTGCTCATCAAATTTGGATATCAAAAATTGCTTGATTCGTTCTTGCCCACCAAGCTTCAGGGACGAGACTCTAAATAATTCTAAAAGCACTCATATAGTAATAGACGGAATATGTTACACAAAGTGTGTCGTATAGTTTTTCCCAACAGTGTATGCACTTCAACAAACACTAAACACATTTAATAGACACTGAACTACAAGCTTTAATTATAAATAAAACTAAAAGCCGAAATTCAAGTTCACAATTTAGCCTTTGACCGCAGCTCACTGCTAACATCCGACATTGCGCCGTCGTCAAGCGACTGTGGACGATACCGCTTCAAAAACGGTATGATCAAATTCGCTGTAGCTTCGGGCTGGTTCAGATGGAAATGGTGTAAGCCGTCAGCAATCAGATGTGTTTCGAAGTTCGGATTGTCCGCAGTCAGCCAACCGATTATCTTCATCGAGTCTGGACCGATATTACTTGAAGCACCACCTCTTAAGACCATATAAGGCAACTTCGCCGCACAAATACGCATAGCCATGGCTTTGCCGAACGCCTCCACGGACTGCTGATCCACTATGTATTTGAGGCGTGTGTCGCGTGAAAAGTAATATCTATCGGCAAATTTACGCGATTTGCTTATGTTGCGTTCCAAAATGTATTTACAGTTTTCCAGCAAAATCGAACGACCGGAACCCTCGTACAGCCGACGCTCACATTCAGCAAACGTGTAACTTGGCGGTTCTTCGTTTGATGTGTCATCGACGAGGCGTTGATTGTCGCGCAACGCCCTTTCCATTGTGTAGCGTAATACTTTTACCGCGAACTCTGGTTTGTTAATACGTCTTATGACCACATCAATGCTAATTAGGAAATCGACTTTGCTTGGATAGAGCGAAGCAAAGTACAAACACACGCCGCCTCCCATTGAGTGGCCCAACAGCGATATTTTAGACCAATTATAATATTTCATTATACGTGTCAGTACGCGTATAAATTCAGAGATATGATAGAGTATTCCAGCAGGTAAATGTGAAGAGCGACCATGCCCGGGTAGATCGATGCAGAGCACACTGCCAGCGGCTTCGACGAGCAACGGTGCCAATTTAGCGAAGGTGCCAGAGTTATCGAGCCAACCATGTAGCGCGATGAGCGGTTGAACCGACCGATCGCCATACCAAAGCCCGGATATGTGACCCCATGGTACCGGGATCTGTATCTCTGTGAACTGAATAAGAAAAGTGTGATTAGTTTTTATTTTGGAAAAAATTATTAGTAGTCTAGTCTTCTTTTATATAAAGCGTTGGACTTGATTAAGCAACTAGCCTCGACAGCTATACAATACTCCGAAAATAACCTAAAATTTTCAAGCCATTCCCAAAAATGACAATTTTCCTCACTCTGTTAATGACAATGAGAACGGAAAAGTTAAAGAACGAGTGCTTGAGAATTGTCGTTGACATCAGAAAGATAGCATAGGGTTTCAATTCCTATTAGGAATCGACGCAACAAATTTTGGTTATGTAAACAAGTCAAAATGTTGCATTTGGGACGAAGAGCAATCTGAAGAGATTCAAGAGCTGCCATTTCATCAAGAAACACAACAGTTTGTTGTGGTTTGTGGGCCGGTTCGAATTAACGGTCCATATTTCTTCAAAAATTATGCGTGTGGGAACATAACTGTCCATGGCGGCCGTTATCGCGCCATGGAAACCGACTATGGATGCCTAAAAATGAAGCTCGTGATATCGGCGCCATTTGGTTTCAAAAAGACGGCGTCACTTCCCACATATTTATTGAGAGAACACCACGCTGAGCCACGATGATCGTGTGTTATCACACTGTTAGACTTTTTTTTTGAGGAGATATGTAAAGTATATATTCTATGCGAACAATCCCACTTCTATTCAGATCTTGGAATAAAACAACACGCGTTTCATTTGCCAGTTACCAGTCGAAATGCTCGAACAAGCCATTGAAAATTGAACTCAGTGAATGAACCGTCTGAGACATAGCCGCGGCAAACATTTGAAAGAGATATTCTTAAAAAAATAAATGCCAAAAAATGTTATTTCGAATGATAATAAACACTCCCCATTAAATTTGAAATTTCTGTGTGTTTTTGAGTAGGGAACCTCGAAATGACTAACAATTTATGGTTGAAATCTCCTTCATATCTGACGAACGACAGATAGGGGCTGGTTATAGCAGGGCAGTGTTTCAGGGTCGACTCAATACATCTTCAGTTAATATTGACATAAATTTTTCGGATGACACAGCTTTAGAGCTTTAGTGAGCCGTAACAAATGCCACATTATAGCATCAAGAATATTAGCGGAGCACTTAAGTTCTGTCGAAGAATGACTAGCCACCTGGCTTATAAATGTGAGCTGTAAATTTAAATTGGCCGACGTACCGGCGTACTAAAGAACAAGGTATCACCAAAACAGCTTAATCGCTTGCTTGAGCGTGTCTAGTTTTCAAATAAATTTAAGATTTTATAAGTTATCGATGCAATAAATAAAGAAATATTGCAAAAAAAAATTTATTAGTATAATGAGATAATTGTCGCGATAACTGTCATAGTCATGAATAACCGTTAGAAAGAGTGCAGAGTTTACAACTTCTTACGAAAGTTTACATATTTTGACTCTTCTCCAAAAATTTGACATACCAACACAAATTTTTGGCTAAGCTTTATTTTTATGCGTTGTCTCTCATTCTCCACTAAGTCATCGCCGCACCAATTTAAAGTCCAATAAATGGTGTGGTTAATAACTATTCATGTATAATGTTCATGTTTTAGTATTCACTTTATTGCTATTTGGATATTTTACTTACCATTGCAGCTTCTATCCGTTTTATTAACGGATTATCGAAGAATACATTGAAGACTAAATAAACTTTTAAGAACTAAAAAAACTAACACGATAAGTTTCATTAGTAACAAACAACTAATTGCAATCAAGCGAATACTCAAAAAACACCAACCAAGTTCAATTGAGAATCAGACATAATTTCTAGTCTGTATTTAAGAGAGCTCTGTGAGATAAGTGTAATATATTGGGAGAAAAGAGAGCGAAGTCACTTAAGCACACCTGCAAATGGAAAAAGTTTAATTCAAAGCTTTTGACTAATTAACCCATTAGGTATTGTTCTAATAATTGTAACTGTATTGTTAACAGTAAAATTATGTAGAAATATCAATTATCTGCACTTGACTATTTATTACTGAAATTAAAAAATCACTTAATATAAGCACAGCTCAAATTTCAAATAATTTGTTATTTCATTTACAATATAACAAAAAAAAAACATAAATCAAATATTTGCTACCACAAATATTTCATTTCACCACACTATTGTGAATGGCACATCGCACCGACTGCCAGTCAAAGCAGCAGCACAATAACAGCTGATTGTCAATTCGCTTTATTTTTATGGTTAGAATGAAGTGTTTGTGCAATAGTTCGTGAGTCCCAATTGAATATTGAAAATAATGGCGTTTTTAGCTAAAGGATTGCTTTCAGTGGCGCGGCAGCCTTGCCTCGTTAATAACTTAACACGTAAGTAAACAAATCGTTATGCAATTAGCAACATTTCATTTATTTTCCATTGCAGACACATTTCGTGCGCTCAGCATTGCACCGCGCCTGCTGCAACAACAAAAGCCCACTTTAGTAAACGCCGCAGTTGTAGCAAATAAAAATGAAAAAGTGACTTCAGAACTCGAACAAAAAGAATGTCAAGATGTTTTCGATAAAGTCAACCAACAGCTTGATGAACGCAAGGAGGGACGTTTATTTGCTATTGTACATTTGTGTGGCAAACAATTTAAAATAACAGCTGGCGATATAATACTTGTGGAGGGCTATTGGCCACCTACAATTGGCGATGAAATACGTTTGGAAAAAGTCTTACTAGCTGGTGCTAAGGATTTCACTTTAATCGGTCGGCCAATACTGCCGGCAGGTTTGGTGAACGTGAAGGCGACAATTATTGAGAAAACCCTAACGCATACGAAAACACATTTCAAAAAGAAGCGCAGGAAGCAGTACATGCGTATCAACTTCCAACGTTCACCGAACACAATGATTCGCATCAATTCAATTGAAGTTGAGCAAAATGTAGGTGACCCTGCGCAAGTAATCAGTGAGCCGCGTATATTTTAGTGCCATTTTTTCAACTGTTGTGCATAAAGTGTAGCAGCCAATAAAGTAGTTAAACAATATTTTGTTCCTAAGTTATATGAAATGTGTGCGTTATTTAAATAGTAAAATTTTGTTTTCTAGTGTTATCAGTTTATGATAAGTTTGTGTGTTTTTTGAGGCTAAGGTGTTCGTACAACTTATTTGAATATTTCAGAGGCTTGCGTGTGTAATATATGCAGAGCCCTGCTTCTTAATTTAGAATTATGAGCTATCCAACGCTTGGTGAATCCATTTCAGCTGTTATAATCTAAGTGAACCTACCGCATTTTTTGATTTTAGACCATTCCGAAATTTAGTGTATTTATACCAAAATAGTTTCGTTAAAACACAATAAGGGGTAAGGTTCGCTACGCTCAACAAACTCACCACCAGGGGAGTTAATGAATATTGTTATGGTGAATAGGTAGACGGTAAATGGTAGCCACATACAAATCAAAATAGAACAGCCATTAAATATAAAGATACGATTTTGAAAATAAAATATATTACAGAACTCACTGCGTGTATAGAGTTTTCATATAAGCAGTTGAATAACGGTAGTGTAAGTTCAAGTTGTTGAACAAAAAATGGAGGGAGTCTAAGTAGATGACTTAGCAAATTAAATATAAGAAATGATTTTGAATTTTCTTTTTCATCTACATATGTATATGTGAGTTTGGATGTATTAATATTTTTTTTCGAATATTTTCTTATTATAAGTGAGCGCATAAAAAGAAATTCCTTCATGTCGTCAAGAAATACTCCTGTTTACCACTTTAATAACTTGTAGTGGTCATTGTTTGGAACCGTCAGATTCACTAATAAGTAATCAGAAATTCTGCGCATGTTTTGCGGAAATCATAAAACTGAAGGGAGGTACAATTACCATTCAATGAACTATATATACACATACATACATATATTTTTATAAGTGGAACAGAGCATTTAAAAGAATATGTTATGCTAAACTCTCGCTTTTTTAATATTAATATTTTAATATTTCACTTGATATATACAATTTAATGGTTCAGATTCATATTTGAAAAGATTTATGGGTTGTATACGTGCTTATATGGTGATTTAATTCTTTTCCTCTTAAAAAATAAAGAGGGTATATTTAGTTTGCTACGAAGTTTGAAGAAAATATATACTTATGTATATATACGAGTACATTAGAGTGGGTTGATTTGGAGGGAGGCAAAAAACGGAAAAATCGCGTATTCAGGAAATGTTCTACGGATCATTCTGAACAACTTTGCCTAAGACACTATGAATCTAAAATGGGTTTTGAAAAGAGATTTTTAAGCCGAAGTTTCAAAAATCGGCATAAACGGCTGTATGTAAGATGTACCAACTTTTAGCAGAATTGTAGTCTTTTACAATAATGCATGCCAAGCTGCGTGAAGATATCTCTCGTCAATCACAAAATACTTCCATACAAAGATCGCATTTTGTAGTTGTAGTTGTAACGGTTATCTAGTCCCTGTTAGGATGATAAGATTCAGATCAGTTGTCATCGACGTCATCCAACGGTAGCCCAGGAAACGTGCTGTTTCGATGGGTTCGGACCAGAGGGAGAGGGGTGTCAGATGTGTGACGGGACTCGTTGCATGCTGAACATATATTTGATATGTCGTGGTCGATTCTGGATAAGTATGAGTGTAAACTACCTCAGTACCCAGAACGAAGCTGCACAAGGAACTTCTCTTTGATCGTTCAGTTCGTATGTTATGGTGGTCAGATAACGACGATTCAGACAATTGAGCAGCTTCTTAAAAACTGAACTGATACTATGCCGTGTACTTTCCGTTTAGATAACCCTGATTTTGTGGGGATGAATTGTATTATGACTCTCCGCTTTATTATAGCCAAGATGAGATATTAAACAGTCTTTTAAGTTCGACTTTTAATTTCAATATCATTTATATGTCCAAGTCTCCAAGATGTATACCGTTTTTTGGAACCACTGAAGCCAATAAAGTATAAGTTACCAACAAGCTTTTGCCTTCAAATCGTTCTTCCACCTGCTTTACTTGCCCTGCTATCAGCATCTTCACATCTAATATTTGTGCTAATGAAGAATATTTCAAGCACCTATACTTCGAAAGCTCATGCGTTCCAGAAAGTCTTAGATACTATCTTACTAAAAGTGTCCAGTTAACTACGAGATACAGAGTTCGCTTAAAGGAGAAGAAGTAATGTAATCCGCCTTTCTAGACATCAAAGGTGCTTTTGATAACACCTCTCACAAGAGCGTAGCCAGGACACTGGAGAAAAAGAATGTGGCAGCACCGATGCGCTGATGGATGGAGGACGTACTGCCCACCAGAATAGCTGAAACCACAATGGGAGACACCAGCATTCGTCTCGGCATTACATCGCAGTGGATGGAGGAATTAAGTGGTGGCTCTGCTCCCAAGGGACAGCATTTCCAAAATTGAAAGTTATCCATAGCAGTAAGGCTGAAGGGAATCATTCCGCTCTCGAGCTACTGCTTAGAGGTAGTACAATGAAGCGATACACCGACGTCTCGAAAACGCCGGAGGTGATTGCTCCAAAAGTCGCGGGACTACGCACCAAACTCTCCATACCTATGGGAAATTGGAGGAAAAACTCAATCAATTTGTCGCATTTTACGTGGCCAGTGTAGAAGCACTTATATAAAGCCACAGAAAAATATGTACAAACAAGTTTATAAATGGAATCAAATTTTCTCGGGATATTGGTCTCCAAACATACATACATACATACGCACTGTATTGTATGTCAGTGTGTAATCTACTGTCTCGCCGCATTGCACGACAGTTAATAATCCGGAGAATTTCACCTCAATTAAATCAACGTTTTCCGGTCAATGTGAGCCCACGCAATGCTCTCACTCGCCCTATGCGTGAAGAAAGTTACGCTGCTGAAAGCAGAAGAGCACTTTAATCGCCTTTCGCAATTTCACGATTTTCTTTTAATTAAAACATACCAAAGGGAAAGGAATTCCACAGAATTTTCCCTTACAGCAGGGCACATGCATTACTTTACCTCTACGTAGGTATGTATGTATGAACTTACATTCCCGTGAGTTCGAAAAGGATTACTGCACAATTATTTTGACTATTGATTGGCAATCGTCAGCCACCTTACAACCTTGTGCTTACGGAAGCGCGTAAAAAATTGTCCCTAGAGAAACCTCTCTTTTTTTTAAACACTAATAAATAGACGATATCATCCATCAAGCAAAAAGTATACAAGATCCAAGTCTAATTTCTGAAGCTGCTTATGGAATTCGATACGTGAACCGCCACAAATAAAAACTGAAATGCCTAGAATAAATTTTGAAGACCGACGAAAGGCTATAGATGAGACCATAAGCAACACAAACCAGCTCTGAATTATTTCAAAATATATCCTAAATGTGAATAGTAAAAATCTAGTCGAGTATTTAGATTCTTTAGATGGGGAAATAAGTTCCGATTGGCTTAATCAAAATAAAGCCGAAGATCAAGGACATCAGCTCGATAACGTTTCTTAAAAATAATGAAGAAAGTTGAGAAGAACCAAAGCCTACCGGAGTTTGAGTGCACTGTTATATCTTGTTGGACCATATTTTGATCAGGAATAAGTTTTTTCCCAATACGTCAAAGCCTGGAAAAGGCACTTGACAAACAGATCGACAACTGTCATATTATGTCGCTTTCGACAGCACTAATGGAGCTGCCTAGTCGACGCCATTTCTAAATTTGGTATTCCTGCGAAACTCATATCGCTATGCAGTATGACGTTGAGCAACACTATCAACTATATCACTGTCGGCAGCTCTAAATTTGAAAAAGTTAGGGAAGTTGTATACATCGGACAAACCATAAACCAGCAGAATAATTCTTTCTAACAGATACTACTTTGGGATCGGTAGACAATTGTGATGCGGATCCCTCTCTCGACGAACAAAAATTATACTCTATAAATCTCTCATTATTCCCGTCCTATACAGCGCAGAAACCGAGTTGAGAAAACACTTGGAGCATTCGAGAGATTTGTTATTCGCAAGATCTCTAGAACCGATTACGTGAGCGATAAGTTACGAAGATGATGGAACCACGAGCTGTATGAAGGACCAAGTGGATAGCGACCAGTTTGCACCTGGGATGTACAACTGGCGTGACCTTGCAAAGGATAGAGGAAACTGCCGAAGTTTCATGTTCTCGGCCCAGACCGGTCCACGGCTATAGTACCAAAAAAGAAATTTATAATATTGGCTCTTGAACAGTTCCAAGAAGATTCGACTTTTTGAACCAAATTTTGTTCCGCGTGTAGGCCCGTTTCTGACTCAAAGTGGACCGTCCCGCTCCGATTCAGACCCTGGAGCAAAGCATCACGCGTATCATTTGCCAGTTACCAGTTAAAATGTCTAAACGAGTCGCCGAATTGGACTCAACGGATGGAGAATTTGAGACGTAGCCGCGGCCAACATTTGAGCAAGATAATCTTCAAAAACTAAATGCCAAAGAATGTGCTATCGAAAGATAATAAAAATTCCCCATTAAATTTGAAGTTTCCGTATTTTTTCTTTAAAAAAGCACTGAACCTCGAAATGGAACACCGTATACACACTTTACAGGGTCTCCGCTGTTTCCTTTCGGGTCTTACGAACGTCTTGGCATTCTGGCGCATCAAAAAGTCACTGACTTACGAAACCACACACGCGCCACAACTACCGTTAGACTCAAACGTTGCATAACGAACATTCCTATATAAATACATACATACATATGTATGTGTACCTGTGTGCATATGTATGTATGTATATGTTCGTGAACTTTTGGGTACATAAACAAAATGCATGAACTTTTTGCAAAGTGCAACGAGCGAGAAACGCAATAGAAATGACTGATAGCTGCGGTTGAAACACATTCAGCAACAATAATAACAGCAACAACAGCAAAAAAATCCGCAGCAGCATGAAAGCAAATATTCCATTTTGTTTTGAAGATAAACAATAATATTTTCATAACTAAAAACAATCCTGCTGTCTATGCAAACACGTCGAGCCGTTGCCGCAAACGAGTGCCACAACACACACGCACGCATACATGCATATGTATGTATGTGTATATGTACGCTGAAGGCAAATGCCAACTTGGATTTGAATATTCATGTAATAATTTCCAAGTCCATGCTCACAACGTGCAATTTCCACTGCAAACACACACATCCATGCTTACTCACACACACATATATGCATGTATGTATATGTGCGGCGCTCTTTGTATGAGGCAACGAACGCACTATGCACATAATTGGCATGGAATTTATGGTAATATAAATTTTACAGGATTTCATGAAAGTAAAATGAACGTTAGCCGTAATGCCGTCGAGGGCTAACCAAGCCAAGCGTTTGCCTTCCCGAAAAATAGAGCAAAAACTAGCAGCTACCATCAGCTACTCTCCTCTCTGGCTCTCTTCTTGCCAGTCTCAAACCGCCGCGGCGCCTAAAGTAGTAAAGCAGTAGGCTCACGGCTCCCGACGCATTCATTTCAAGCGCTTCTTCTATTAGGAATAATGCTGTGCTGCGGCGTGAATGAGATTTGTTTGCCTTCTTGCATAAGTGACGCTAAGTGAGTGACATTGTATGCTTGGAATGTCAACATGTTGGCTTCGGCAGCAGACTTTGTTGTTGCTTTTGAGTACTGAATGCCAACAAAAATTTACTGCAACAAATGATTCACACACATGCTTAGTGAGCGTCTGCGGCTGCATGAAGAATGCATTCTTTAGATAGTGTTTAAATTAGTAAGAATCGTTAGACATTTCAAGGGTGACCAGTTGGATGGCCTTGTGAAGCCAAAGTAGGAAATAAAGTTTCATTTGAAGCTACTTTAAGATTTCCTACGACTGATTTGATTCGACTAAAGTCTTCTCTCGTCGAACAAAGACCAAACTCTACAAGTTACTCATCATTACCGTGCAAAGACATGGACGATGACAACATCTGATGAGACAGCGACACGTAGCGCGAAAAGAAAGGTTCTACGGAACCTTTGCGCATTGGCAATGGCGAATACCGCAGTGGATCGAACGATGAGCTGTACGAGTTATACGACGACATTGACGTAGTTCAGCGAATTAAGAGACAACGGATACGCTGGCTTGGTCAAGCCGTCCGAATAGATAAAAACACTGCAGCTCTTAGAGTATTCGACTCGTTATCCGTCGGGGAAAGCAGAGGAAGAGGATGGCCTGTTCTCCGTTGGAAAGACCAGGGGAGAATTGCCTGGTTATAATTGGAACCTCAAATTAGCGTCAAACAAAGAAAAGGAAGAACGAATGGCGCGCTGTTGTGAACTCGGCTATAACTGCGTAAGCGGTGTCTACGCCAATAAAGACAATTCATTCTCGTATTCGGCTACCGTACAAAATTTCAACCGAATCTGACTAGTTGACTTTTAAAGAGACGTGCCCAACCGCCTCTATTTGTTTTGGCAGAGGGCCAATTGAAGGAGCAGGAAATAGCAGAGACCATAGACAATCCGAATACCACGTGGCTCGTATCTTGTATGGAATATTAGGCGAAACAGAGTTGTCGCGATAAATGCCGTTTTGTTCATGCCGATCAACAAACGTAACATCAGTGTTTAAGCGCTATCCGAAAAAGTTTCTTCACTTCATGACCGTCGCAGCATGATTCCGCTGGTGGCCGCCAGATCTCAAGCAACAGTCGGAACCGTGGACTACACCCGACCAACCTGCTCCGAAGAAGACGAAGACTGTCCTATCAGTCATTACCTTTTCGGCCTCGCAATCCTTTCTGGGTTACACAAACAGTTGCAACAGTGGACTTCATCCGACGAACCTGCTTCAAAGAAGTCAAAGACTGCCCTATCGGTCATTACCTCCCAAGTCCGGGATACGACATCAACTCCCCATCATGCCGAATTAGTGAGCCGATTCGATGCCGAATTGCCAAAACCCGTTCACTGATGACAGAACTGCTTTTCCACCAGAACAACGCCTCGGTTAAACTTTCGCCGGCGCCACGACAAAATTGTACGAATTTGGTGAATTACGCTAAGAGCTGTTCCACGGCTGTGTAAAGTCTAGCGATTTAAAAGAAGAAGAAAATTTCCTTGGTTTTTGTGAGCTAGGTACCTAAATTTATAACCTCTTTGTTTGAATTTTGAAACCGTCCAGCCGACTATCGTTCCCTTAACTTTTCCCACAAGTTCTATCAGCAAGAAAATTTATGTGGCTTATAGAATGTTGACTGCGACGTTGAGATCGTGTCTGAACTCCACCAGATGGTTAAAAGTATCATCTCATGTTTCGTAGAATAGAGAATTAAGCTCTTTGCGGTTAAGAAACGAAGACGGTTAGAGAGATAAATTTCTAATTTTGATGTCATAAATTGAAATGCCTAGTAACCTATATCGCTGAACCGCATTTGAAGAGATTTAGGGGTGATAAAGAGAATTTCGAAAGACAAGTATTTTTCTCCCAAAAAGCTGCTCATTTATTGGAACCGTCTGTCATACAAGCTAATCGATCTGAATTAAGTTCTTGCAAGGAAAACTTTTCTGTTTGATGAGATATTTTCATGAAATTTGGCAAGAATTATTGTCCAAGGTCCAAAATGTTTTAATCGAACCACTAAAGCATAAAGCTCTCGTACAAACTGGGCGATCCAAAACAAGTTAAAGATTTTTTTACCTTCATCACTCTAAGAAATGCTTCTGTGCAGCTGAAGCTAACGTTTTTTCTTTTTCTTTCTTCTCTTTCATTTGCAGCAACCAGTTTTGGTTAGCTTAACTAAGTTGCTTACCCTCCGAAATGCTACTAATTGCAATTGACGGTGCATATTATGAGTAAAACACTGCGTATACACAACTGAATTGTAACGAACAGCATTAGAATAAATGGAAATATATTTTTGAATTCTATTTTACTTTCTCCTCCACTTCTCACCCCATATTTGGTCACCCTTACTGAATAAATTATAGTGTTCCTTAAAAGAATCATATGCAACGGCACCAGCGACTAACAAGCGCCCGCTGGACCGGAGCTCATTGCAATCACAGCACCTTTTAGCATGCTCTCCGCTTCGTGCTCTAATGGAAAATACGACCATTGCATGTTGCATTTATCGAATCGAATCATTTCGTCCTGGCTTGTTTGACTTAACTTTATTCTTTTGCCAGAAAAGCACTTATAGGTGCGGAGGGGGATAGATGACATTGTGCAAGTAGCTACAAAAGAATTTCGAAATGTACAATATGTGCATAAATACACACACACACACAAGTATAGATATTTGTAAGCGCCTCTGTAAAAACAGTTGTAAAGTTTAAAATTGTTTGAAACGAAGAAACCAGAAAGTTAAGCAAAATCCCACTCAGCCAATTTCCCATTCGATAAAGTTCAAAATTGCAACGAATTAAGTATGAAGAGAAAAAGAAAAGCAGAGCATTTCCAGTTGCTTTCTGACGGCATTGAAGCGTATCGGAGTTTTCAATATGTTTTTGCTTGCGTAACGTTGATTTGTACATATTTATATTTACGAATCTTTTTGGTGATAGTATTCGTTGCTTAAAACTGTAAAAAAATTGTTTATTCAAAGTAATGGAAAAATCGGGTTTTTAAATACTTGATTATGGGTGCTTTGAAATTATAGTAATGAAAAAATAATTACTCGGCTTAAGTCTACTCTAATTATTAATTCTAAGTGCTAAGCATTAATTAACAGGTGATCAAAGTAAAGGTAATTTTTTCAATTGCCTTTTCTTGACAGATCGAGCGTGAGCCGTGTCAAGCTGTCTTATTATTTTTGTTCAGTATTGCTTGGCATTTCATCATGCAAACACTTATGTCTGAATAACTTTTACAAATCGTTCAACTTTATTACGAAATTTAACGTTCTGTATAGAATGTGTTTCTCGCGCTTCGCTCAAATTTTGGTCGACATAATCGGCCTACATCACTCATCTTGAGACCCGGCATTCATTATTGGATAACATTCGACCGAATAGATCACGTCTAGCACGCAGCAGTGAAGAAAATAAAGTAGCAGTAGCTGGGAGTGTACACGAAGACAGTGAAGAGTCGATTTGGTGACGTTCGCAGCGCCTCGGGCAAACGTATGGAACGACCTGGCGCATTTAAGGTCGAGATCTTATATTACAAAATACAGCTTGTGGCAAGAACTGACCTTCCCAAGCGACATCGATTCACTCTATGAGCTCTTGAAAAGTTCCAAGAAGATCCGACTTTTCAAGTCAAATTTTTTTCAGCGATGAGACCCATTTCTGGCTCAATAGGTAAACAAGCAAAATTGTCACATTTGGGACAAAGAGCAACCTGAAGGGATTCAGTATTGTCATTTCATCCAGAAAAAATAATGAATTAGTGTGGTTTGTGGTCCGGTGGAATCATCGTCTATTTGAAGCCTGAACTTAAAGCTCGTGATCTCAGCGACTTTTATATATGAATATAACAAAATAAAAAAATAAAAATAGGTACAAAAAACAAAAATTTGCGTGGTACATAAATTCGATATTTGTGAGTAGTCTTTAATATTAAACTCTAAAAAGAACGCCTGCCTCAATTCGTAAACGGTACTCAGGAACTTTCCTTTGACCATAAGGGCTACACCGTCGACATAAGCCATCACCCGGTAGCCAAGATCTTGAAGTTTTTTAAGAAGATCGTTAACGCCTTGAATCCATAGGTGAGGGGAGAGATCTACATCTTGTGGGGTTGCCCTACTCACATTTCGACGACCACGTACGTTTTCGCATTCCGTTTCAATCACTCTGTCGCACAGAATACTGAAAATAAGGTCTTTCGAGGTTTGATTCAACCCCAAGACCGTCCAGAGTAGTTACGACTTCTTCTGACAGGATGTTATTGAAAGCTCCCTCTATATCAAGTAAGGTCCCAACACCGAATTCTTAAACCTTATTGGCTTCCTTAAGCTATGACATGATAGTATGCAAGACAGTATCCACTGACTTACCATTACAATAAGCAAGTTGCGCTCCTGATAAATGGTCCCTCGGAATGCGCCTCCTTATGTACCAGTCCATCAGTCTTTCCAGAGTTTTTAGTAAGAAGGAGTAGAGGCTGATGGACCTGAAGTCTTTGGCCGTAACATGACAGCCCCTGCCAGCCTTCGGGATGGACGTGGCTCTGACTCGTCTCCAGAACCCCGTTAGTCTTATTCAGTTCGCCTAGATACAGGTATGTGCCAGCCAGTTGTATCTTAATCAGTTCGCAAAGTTAAGTTACGATGTTGGTTGTCAGTTACATGACACCTTAACAATGCCATGGTGCCATCCGGTCCCGGGGACTTGAAAGGTTTGAACGAATTGATCGCCCAGGTTAAGTAGCGTTCATCCAGAAGGTTAACAAAGACTGCGCAATCGTCTTGCAGCACTTTTAGAGATAGAGGACGTGTTGCTGGAGAAGTGAGCATTAAAGAGCATCCGAAATTTATCCTCCCTGCTCATGGCCCACTTCCCATTCATATCCTTAAAATAACCCGGTGAAACGTGGTTCTTTGCGAGAATACGCTTGAGCTCAGAGGACTCGTGACAGCCCTCTAATGCTGACAGAGTTTATCGGAGCCGCTTTCGAGACACATCCCAGTTTGTATTCCTAGGATTTCTAAAAGGCATTCGAGGCGGACATTCCCCGACGAGTTATGGACAATATAATTAAAGAAAAGTTTTTCATAACAAAGAACTATATTTTTCATCATACCACAAACTCGAGTTTAACGTTTTATCTTTTGGCGGCTGTTAGTGAACTTTTTCCGATAAAAAAATCGATTGTTTGCGAATATTGCGTAACCTTTAATATTAAACACATTGATGCCATACAAAAACAGCGAATGGGTAGTTCGGAGCCTACATGCATTAATATACGCATATGTTCATTTGCCACCACAACCATGCCACAAAGGCAGCGCACCCCTTAGCACTTTCACCCACGGAGCTTTTTTGCTGATCGATTTCGCATTGTTAAAGTTCCATCAAATATCGCTTCGGGAAATATCGTGCAAGCATTAAGCGGTTGGCCAAATGAGAAACGGAAAAATAAGCACAATGTGAGCGTAACACAGTAGCCGTAACAAAAACAATGAACGAGCCGGACAAGTAGCCAATGCAGTAATGGAATTGTCAACGCAAGCTGACCGCTTGGTTATCTATCATTGGGCAAGTGCGCTCCGGCAATTGAACTTGCGGCAAATGTTGGCGCAATTCAAGCGTCATCTCACTGCATTTTCGCACACATTTATATGAAAACACACATACATACAGATATACTTATAAACATACATGCATACAACTTACATGCGTGCTTGCCACCGCACATACTTACATACATACTTATCGATTTGTATGTTTCAATGTGGTGCGCCTTACAAAAATATCTATGAGTGTGATGGTTGTTTGATCCCAGAGTGCAGCGCCGGTGCACCGTTATATATGTGTGTCAGTTCATTTTTGCCTTCTTTTCCAATTTGTTACTTTGGTTACTTTGCCCCTTGCAACCACTTCAAATATTGAATATCGAATCGATTGGCCTTGCGTAAAACCCATTTATCTTGGATCGAAAGCGCACAGTTGCAATTGAAACTTGAGGCATACAAAGACTGGAAATGATGGAAATTTATTATTACTTGTGTCCACACGACGGTAACGGCGTTTGCCGAAAATCAGCAAAAGCAAAGAATTGTTCTTTAAACAAAATTGCATTTCGTTAAAGTTGCTTTGTTGGGATAATTGCAATTCTTTAAAATTGTCAACCTGCTTGCAATGAAGTCCTTGTGGAAAAAATTAGCAAAATTTAAAAAAAAAAAAACGAAGAGCTCAATGAAAGCCTTTGTGGTTTAAAGTATTTGTACAAATTAATTGGTGGGAAAGTTAATCATACGCAACGGCTTCCTAGTGGTTCTAATTAGGAAAATCGTTATTGCCTGAAACCAAAAAGTCACAAAAAAAATAAAAAGACATGAGATGAGTAATACATAAAATACTTATTAATATTTATGAAAATTAAATTTTTTTTTAATATTTCTATATTTTTTCAATAAAAAGACTTTAAGGGTTAAGAAAATAGGCCTTTTTGTGATTTTTTTTGTGAAAAGTATTTAAAAATAAAAATAGTATACATTTAAAGAACTTTATGTACTAAATTAATCGGCGTGTAGCTCAAGCAGCTCACGACTTCCGGTCCTACACCAAGTATCCTCTGTGTAGCCAAAAAACGTCCGGTTGAAGTCGAGCTAAAGTGAGAAGGTGAACCATCTCTCCTCAGGGTTGTGCGCTGGGTTTGGGACCCGCAACGTAAAAAACCCCAACAAAGAAAAGAAACAGCCTCAGATTCAAAACTAATACGGCAATGTCAACTGACGTTGAACAATAAAAAAGCTCTGTCAAGATCGGAAGAACCTCTTCGAATCGTTCGATACCAAACAAGGTGCAACTTCTTCTACTGCTGGAGAAAATGAATTGAAGCTGCAGAGTACATTCTTCTAAACAACTGCTTTGTCCAGACTGGATAAAGAAGCGAAGCAAATGGGTCTGGTGGTGAACGAGGGCAAGACGAAATATCTCCTGTCATCAAACAAGCAATCGTCGCACTCGCGACTTAGCTTCCACCACACAGTTGACAGTCATAACTTCGAAGTCGTAGATAATTTCATATTTATGTATCAGGGAATCAGTATTAACACCAATAACAATGCCAGCCTCGAAAACCAACGCAGAATAACACTTGACAACAGGTGCTACTTCGGACTAAGTAGGCAATTGACAAGTAAAGTTCTCTCTCCCGTACAGCTATATGGCGCAGAGACATGAACGATGGCAACATCTGCTGAGTCGACGTTATGAATTTTCGAGAGTAAGATTCTGAGGAAGATTTATGACCCTTTTCGCATTGTTCAACGAATTAAAGGACAGCGACTATGCTAGCTAGGTCATGTTGTCCGAATGAACGAAAACACTCCAGCTCTGAAAGTATTCAATGCAGTACCCGGAAGCAGAGGAAGAGGAATCCCATTCCGTTGGAAAGACGAGGTGGAGAAGGACCTAGCTTCACTTGGAAGAGTATGTATAATCAGATAATAATAGATTCTCGATCTTTATTCAGACGATTTGAAGATCTTCAGACGTTTAACTAATGAACAGAACACCCATGATCTTAAACATTAAAAAGTGTGTAGCCGTATCATCACACCCTTGAACGCCAGCTAACTATAACTTAAACAACGAGATAATAAGCGAAGTCAAACGACATTCAACCAGCATATTGATAACATCTCTCTCCAGGCTTACAAATTAAAAATTTTAAGGTTTTATAACCAAAACTAGCAGGGACTTCACGCATCCCAACTCATTGCTACCTCTTTTTCATCTCTGGTTCTTCCAATCGTGCTTTCACTTTTCTTAAGCCTAAATTACCTTTCCGTCTCGAAAGTGGTTCAGCTTCAACGCGTTCTCGACCCTCTTCGAATAATTTGTATGAATAAAAAGCACTTGCTCGTGACAAACAATTATCACCGAAGGCCTTTTCCAACATTCTAAACATTTCGGCACTAGAAATTTGATTCCGAACACAAAATTTAATGGAAAAAATCGCCGAATGCACTTTATGTACTGCAGGAAGACAAGCGTATACTAAACACTAATGACTATTACTAAAGAGAATCTCTTTTAATTTTTACATTTTTTTTTACTCCATTAAAGAAGACTTTATTTCATAACAATACAATTTCATTAACAATTCAATTAATTCCCCTTTGCAGTTAGCTACTTTACGTGTTATAGCTTTCGATAATCTGTATGATACTAACGTACGAGCCAATGATGCCACCGAATATGCCAAACACAATTAAAACCAAATTTTTCATCAATTTCAGCTTCCAAACGCCATATCCCAGGCCATATTGTACACAGATCTGCAGCAAGGCGGGGAAAATCAAACCCAATATAGATAGACAAAATGAGCCGACAAGCGATAGGAAGAGTGATAAATCCGGTATTGCCACAGCAAAGCAAACTACGAGAGAATAAATAGATAATAAATTTAATTATGGGCAATTAACTATAATTTTATTATTATAGCTGAAAGTTATATATACTCAACACGACTATAAATGAACTTAGAATAGTGATTGCTTTATAATTACTTACACGTCAGCAAAACAATGCCGCCCCTTATCAAAAGCTCGTAAAGCACATGCTTGGAGGTATCTTTTGTGCGCTTCGAAAGATATTTATTCCAAATGATATCGGCCGTAACGTAACCCTGTAATGCATATGTAATCCACGTGGTGATGGCGAAGATAATTTTCGCGACCTGAGCTAAACTGCGATGAGAGAGTAATTAAGAGTAATTAAATACGTAATAACAGGAAATTACGAGCAAAATATGTAAATAGAAAAATATTAAATTTATATAGAAGCACACAAGTTTTCCTCTCTCACTTCACTAAAATCAAGAGCTTGGGAATTTATCAGAAAAATTAGCTATCGAAATTGATAAATTCAATTATAATTCTAAGTAGAATTTGTGGGAGGCGTGGTCATTATATTTATGTGGCCAAATCGATACAGATTCTGTCGGAAAAATGTGTTATTATCTCTTCCATTGTTCTTTTAGACTTAGAAGTTTAAGGTTCAAGATCATAAATGTTTATTTCTACGATGACTAGATTTGCTAAGTACTGAAAGTCTTTGACGAAGACATTGGAATAAGAGATGAAAACCTCAGACAACTTTTTGGTATGATGTTCAGACATCCACATTTTATGAAAATTGAAATGGAGTCTAACATAAAATCAGATGTGTTGTCATCACTATAGAAAAATGCCTTCTGTTAATTTCTTGGCTCGCCGAGGCTTAATAATAAATTTTATCTATTTCAAGGGTCAAACTTTCTTGCTCAAAAATTGAACCAAGTACTTACAAATCTTTCGCACTTTAAAGAAAAAACGGAGCTTTTTTTATTCATGAACCAAGTCTACTTTAGTTTAAACCAAGAAAAAAAGTACGCGATTTGTAATATAAAATATGGGCATACATTAGGTATGTCGGGGTGGATTCTGGATAAGTAGGAGTTTAACCTGCTAAAGTATCCAGAACGAAGTTGCGCTAGGTCACTCGCGCTTCTTGCGGCAACTGGAGCTCTCGATTGTCTTTTATAATGCTTACAATCATAAAGAGGACGCGACTTCATGGTTTGTATTCAACCCCGCAAGTGATGTTAAACCATCGAAGTTATGACTATCATTATGAGAATATGTTAGCCAACGGTCTGATATTCCTAGTACTACAAAGTTTCAAGGCGGCCACTCCGTATGAGAGGAGAAACTCAACCAAAAATCTAGAGAGGCATCGATTATATACATTGTAACAAAAAAGTAACCGAAAATTGTAAATCAAACGCAAAATATTTAATTATTCATCAATATTTATTTTGTCGCCCAACCCCACCAAGTATAATGAACTTATGTCAACGATTTGCCCGGTCCCGGAAACACTTTTCAATAGCACTTTTTGGGATGGCCTTCAGCTTCTTCAGCAACGATTGAAAATGGGTTCCTCGGAGAGTGTGAGGAACAACAAAAAATCAGAGAGAGCCAAATTTGGTGATTGCGGGGGTTGATCGATGGTATTCATTGCATTTTTGGCTTCAAATTCGGTCACAATTGTAGCTCGTTTCGATGGCGCTATTCAAAACCGTGAATTGTTCTTCCACAGTTCCGGACCTTTTCGACGGATGTTCTCATGCAAACGCCTCAATATGGCACAATAGAAAGCCTTATTGATCGTCTATCCCTCCGCAACAAATTCATGATGCACCAAACCGAAAAAAATGAACATCTTCTTGAGTGACTTGTGGTAGTTTCTTGGTTTCGGCTCGCTTTCCACCTCCATTCCGAGGATAGTTGACTTATTTGCATGTTATTCACATAATGTTCTAGATGAATGTGGAATCGGAATTCGCATGACTAAGCATGTCCAAAGAGACCGATACTCTTTTTGAAGAAAATTCAGCTTTAGTGTTTTCATATCCAAAATATTCTCCAAAATCATTCAAAACGGACTAGTGAGATATGTCAACCCCCACCAAATGAAGGCACCATGTCCTTCACTTTTTTAATATTTTCAAAAGGAAAATGGGTTCTTCAACGATCTCTCGACCCTCTTTGATAGAACTGAAAAAACCCTAAGCCATTTCCAACATTTGCAACGATTCCTCACAAATTTTAGACAAATTTTTCATTCGATATTTTTAGCCATTGTAAAAGTCGCAACTGACTTAAGCAGCTGTAAACAAAGCGGTTGACCGGTTGATAATTTAGAATATTTTTTGACATATCATTTACCTGGGGAATTTAACAATTTTCGGGTACTTTTTTGTTACAATGTATATATATCTATGTATATATACAAAGAAAAACGAAATGTTTTTAAATAATTAGAACTTTCGGCAGACTCCTCGTTCTTAAAAAAGATAAAACTAGCCATCAAAATCTCGACGAAACTTCGGGTCAGCATGACCCAATTTCAGTGCCGGTGGGTTAAATAACAATTATCATTAGCGGGTTGGTTTAAAAGATACATCAAGAACTAGACAGGGTTTCACTATTTGCTGCTAGCTACAAGATTATTTTCATTTCTTTGGGAAAGATTTCAACTATATATATAATCACTTCCAAGGTGGATGATCTTCTGATTTGTATCTTTTGTTTCCAATACATATTTAAGGTTTTATAAAATTTGTTATCAAATATAAACTTACATTGCCTTTTGTGGTATATTTAAAGTCACACTACCCAAAGCATCGTCACCATACTCCCAGTAACCAAAGAAACCCAGTAGAATATACAAACTGAGCACAATTGCCATGCCAACATTCAATACACCGAAAGGCTTAATATAAGACTTTGGTTTTTCCATTTTCTCTTCAATAGCGAGAATCTAGTAAAGCAAAATGTATAAAAAAGCAAAACAAAAACATTAAAAATTATTAATACTTCAATATACGAATAATCTCCTCAAAACTATCATATGTATGGTATATGTAACTCACCACACCGACGGCTTCAATGGCGAAGAGCACAGTGCCAAAGAAAATTGGTAAACGAGAAACAACCTGGAACGGTTGGCGTGTGCTAATCGGCGGCAACGTTGCGAAAATATAATAAAGCACAATGCCAAAACCTGTATCAATAAGCACATTAACAGTTATATACACAACTACACTACTACACAAGTGTATTGCAGCGCCACACTCACCTACGAAGAGCAGTAGATTGGCAAACGTTGAGAAAGGCGCCAAAGTTTTCAGTGTTCTAATGCTGTAGAGCAGAAATAACGGTATTAAAATGAAACACATATGCAGCCGCACATCCAAAACCACCAAATACTCATCGACAATCTGCTTGATGCTCTCCGCTATGAATACCACATACACACAACAGATGCCAAAAAGTGATAGAAGGCGAGAAAACCGTCAACGAATGGACTACAATTGAACACCGCATAATATATATTACTTATATAATATATTCTCTACCATGGGTTATGGTAATTAAAAAAAAATATTAAATAAAATGGAGTGTGTAGATATTTGTTTGAATTTCTGAAGATATCTTTAAGCTGAGCTGATATCTATTTAGGACTAATAATTAATTATTGTTTAGTGGACCTAATTTCAACGCCATCGACAGCAAACTGATTGAACTTTAACAGTGTAGCTTCCGATCTGCTTTGACAAGACCCAAAAAAAAAAAACAGATCAGCACGCACTATTTTCTTGTCAACCTCAAAACTGCTTTCGATAGCACAAAAGGGAAAACTTCTTTGACGGAATATATGAATTTGGAATCCCTAAAACATTTATACGGCTATTTAAAATGACGTTGAATGCTACCATCAGCGCCGTCAGAGTAGGAACGGACCTCTTTGAACCGTTCGATATCATACGAGATTTCAGGCGAAGGGATTTTTTATTGTGTGATTTCTTTATTCGAATGAATTGAGAATATAATCCGCCTTACAGACCTTAACCTACTGGCACTAGCTTTTTTCAGAGTCATCAGTTATTATCGTAATAATTTCGTCCGTCTTGGAACTAGTATTAACAGTAACAAAATGTCAGCCTACTTCGGACTGAGTAGGCAATTGAAAAGAAAAATTCTCTCTCGGCGAACAAAAGCCAAACTCTATAAGTCACTCATTATTCCCGTCCTACTATATGGTGCAGAGGCATGAACGATGACAGATCTGATGAGACGGTGTTACGAGTTTTCGAGAGAAAGGTTCTGTACGAGATATACGACGAAATCGGCATAGTTCAGCGAATCACGAGACACTGGCTGCACTGGCTAGGTCATGTTGTCCGGATAAAACACAACTCTCCAGCTTTGAAGGTTTTCGATTCGGTACCCGCCGGTGGGAGCAGAGGAACACCTTCATTCCGTCGAAGAGATCAGATAGAGAAGGACCTGGCTGCCCTTGGTAACTCGAATCGGCGCCAAGAAGAACCGACTGACGCACTGTTGTAATCTTGGCTAAACCGCGTGAAAGAGAAGACCAAGTCACTCATAGTATTCGTCCTGTTTTATGGTGTTAAAGGATGGAACAACGATGAGCGGTCTTTAGGGGCGTTTGAGAGAAGAGTTTCCGAAGGTTTTTGAACCCCTTCGCTTTAGCAGAGCCTAAGGATGATCCCACAGTTAAGTCAATCAGCCAATAGAATCAGTCTTAGGTTTCTTAACCAGGTTTTGTCAATAAGCTGTCATCAATTGAAGAAAATAGTAGAATCAAAATGTGAAATTTGACTGGGAAATATGGTATATAAGTCAGCGGCGAGTAAACGCTATAGGAGCTTCATTGCAGGAATAATTTTGATAAATTCTTTATGCGATAAGAACAAAGTCGTATCTGAAGTTGACGTGAAAGATATGCTTCCAATAAGAATTTACTCTTAGAAATGTTCATGTCCTAGGCTTATACTATATAAGCTATAAACTTCCCAAATTTTTCGTATATTTTGTCATATTCCTCGAAAAAATATAAAAGCATACATACATACGTTGCTATTGGTAAGACACATTTGAAAATAGGTGGGCCCTCATGCAAACCAATCGTCATTGCCTCGGAGAACGTTAGGTACGGCACACGTTTACGCTTGCACAGCTCGTACATGGAGTTGATCTATGGGAATGAAAATACATAGAATCGAATGAAGTGAATATTGAGAAAAAATAGCTAAAAAAATATTTTCCAGTTTTCAGTTAAATTTCTCGAATTTCACCGGTATTTTTTTTTTTATAAAAATTAACGTATTTGCATCCCTTACTTACCAATATGTGTAGGCAATGTACAGCAATGCAACCAATGATTAGCGTCAATACAGGTCCAGTGATGTAGCCGGCATTTGCGAAGGCACTCGGCATTGCTAAAACACCCGATCCTATTGAAGCTTTCAGGAAATGTGCAAATGTTTGCAAAGTTCTATAAAATTTTTCATTTCCTTTATTTTTTAAATGCTTGGCCGAGAAATATACTGAAAACACTTACGTAGTGGGATTTTGTACATTGCGATGTAGATGCGGATCATAATCATCATGGGAAGTAACTACACTGTGTCCATTTGTGTCCTTCGTTTTGGATTGGCCATTCGGATGGGTGTCTGTTTCTGCACTATTTTGAAAAATTATTTTTTAATGAAAAACACAAAGTAGTGAGACTTAATGGTAATTTAGAAAATAATTTGAAACTTCGAAACTCATGGACCACTGTATTAAAAAAACTCTACTTTAGTTAAGCTCAAGTTTTAGAAAAACGAAATTTGAAATGCCAGCCTTGACTTTTTTAAACAAGGGTATAAAAACAGTGAAAAGTGAGGAAAGCTCTCTGAGCGCCCATCACTTAGAGTGGCAGAAACTTTTCTTTTACATATGGCTCAAGCAGCTCACGACTACCGGTCTTAAACCAAGTATCCTGTGGGTAGCCAAAGAAAATGCATTTAAAGGCGAGTTAAAATGAGAAGGCGAATCATCTCTCCCAAAGATTGTGCGGGTTTGGGACCCATCACTTTAAAAAATGTTCCCAATGAAAGAGAAACGACAGTTGAGTTATCCGAGCTTTTGTGTCCTTTTATGACTGGCGCGCTATTGTTAATTCGGCTACGAGTATAACCCTGTAGCGGTGTCTACGGCAGTAAAGAAGATTTTCGCAAACGCCTGGAATAATTTTATTGACTGCCTTGAAAAGGTAAGGACCTTCCACAAAGACTATTTCTTGCTCTCAGATCTCAAAAGAATGCTCGCTGGAAAGCAATTTGCGTCGAATGAAGAGGTGGTCGCCGAAACTCAGGACTATTATGAAGCAAAGGACACATCCAACAACAAAAATGGTATCGAAAAATTCGAGGATGAGTCTATCAACCTTGAAGTGAACTATATTGCATAAAAAATGAGTTTTGCGAAAAAATGTTTTTTACCATAGTAGGCCGGGCACTTTTCAATTGACCGGTTATGTCTTATCTTAAGTGCCATAATAAATGTTTTAGTGCGGCTTATAATTTACTTGTTAACACCGAAAATAATGTGTTTGTACTTTTAAAACTTACAATTTATAATTCCCAAAGCCTATAATTCGACAATGTTAACATAGTTGCGATATATTGAGATTACATATTATACTTATTATTTGAAGAGGAAGGCTCCAAAAAGAATAAGGTGTGTTCGATTCAAACAAATTTTTCCAATTCGCTACGAATTTATTTCTTTGTTTTTGACTTTGTTACCAACTTTATACCAGTTGGATTTCAAAAGTAAGGTGAATCGATTCCTAGATCCTTAAGTGTTGAAAAAATACCTTTGAAATGAGAGAAAACTTTCTTCCGATCAAATTCGTAGACATCCACTTATTTTCCGGCAAAGTTGGTTCAGACTCTAGTTGAATGTTTATAAAATAGCTTCGTATCTGACGCTTTACAGAGCCGAAGCAATTTATTATGATCGAAGACGATATTATTTATTAGAATATTTATTAAGAATTTGAATAATTGTTTTCAAAATAGAACACGGTCCTGTCTTTTAAAAACTTGTAAAACCCGACATTTCGATATTTTTTCTGGTTATAATTTTTGTAACTTTTTAAGAGCTCACAAAATTCAAACTTATCGATATTCATTTCATAAATTGTAAATATAATTTTTGTTCCTCTTTGAGGATTTTCGTAGTTCGTTAAAAACTTTCATAACTTTTTGTTCTTTCGCACTACT
>JAPZAG010001105.1:0-40432 GCA_027475135.1 Bactrocera correcta | reverse complement strand
TATCACGAGCATGCGACGCTTGAGAGTGCACGTGCAACACATTTAATTTACTTTCATATTTGTATTTCTGTAACTCTATCGTCAATCGACCGATTTTTAAGATTGTGGTAATTTTAGAAAGGTAATAAAATGCAGATCTTATTACGGTATGGAAACCCAGTAAGGGATAGTGTGGCTTTGAAATATGGAAGTCTGAGACATAAAAATGGCAAAAATTCTTAATTTTTCAGGATTTCAAGCTCCTTGCGCAACCTCTAAACCTTTTTTGATTGACCCAAAACTTTGTATATACTAGTTTTTGGGCTATTCGCATATTTCTAGGGGGTGCGATCGAGAACCCAGAAACTTTTTTTTCCTCCATACAACTAAGGGCCACCCTAATATACGCATTAAGCTATCGATATCGAAATGCTTCAAAACATTAGATTAACATATTAAGATAATAAACGCTTTTTAGCTTACTGAAGTCTACATAAAGCCTTAACGGTATAACGCCAGTGCTCTTTAACGTAATGAAGGTGATATAAAGCCATGGCGGCATAACGACAGTGCATTTAGAAGAATTCCGTAAACTTATATTTAGGTATAAAGTCGATTTTGTTGTATATATTCATTTAGCAATCGATATCGAAATGCTTCAAATAATTAGTTTAATATATTTAAGTTAATAAAGCTTCTTTATCTTACTGAAATTTACATAAAGCCATAACGGTATAACGGCAGTGCATTTGGATGAATTCCGTAATCTTATATTAAGGTAAGAAGTCGATTTTGTTGTATATACACATTTAGCAGTCGATATCGAAATGATTTATATCATAAGTTTAACATATTTAAGTTAATAAACCTTCTGTAACGATCTGAAGTTTGCATATAGCCATGGCGGCATAACGGCAGTGCATGTAGAAGAATTCCGTAATCTCATATTTAGGTATAAATTCGATTTTCTTGTATATACACATTAAGCTATCGATATCGAAATGCTTCAAATCATTAGATTAACATAGTTAAGTTAATAAACGCTTTTTACCTTACTGAAGTCTACATAAAGCCTTAACGGTATAACGCCAGTACATTTAGAAGAATTCCGTAAAGTTATAATTTTATTTTTAGGTATAAAGTCGATTTTCTTTTATTTACACATTTAGCAATCGATATCGAAATGCTTCAAACCATTAGTTTAACCTATTTAAAATAATTAACCTTCTTTAACAAACTGGAATTGGCATAAAGCCATGGTGGCATAACGCTAGTGCATGTAGAGAAATTCCGTAATCTTATATTTAGGTATAAAGTCGTTTTTGTTGTATATACTCATTTAGCAATCGATATCGAAATGCTTCAAATCATTAGTTTAATATATTTAAGTTAATAAAGCTTCTTTAACGCACTGAAGTTAACATAAAGCCATGGCGGCATAACGGCAGTGCATGCAGAAGAATTCCGTTATCTTATATTTAGGTATAAAGTCGATTTTGTTGTATATAGACATTTAGCAATCGATATCGAAATGCTTCAAATCATTAGTTTACTATATTTAAGTTAATTAAACATCTTTATTTTACTGAAGTCTACAAAAGCCTTAACGGCATAACGGCAGTGCATTTAGAAGAATTACGTAATCTTATATTTAGGTATAAAGTCGATTTTCGTGTATATACTCATTTAGCAATCGATATCGAAATGCTTCAAATCATTAGTTTAATATATTAAAGTTAATAAAGCTTCTTTATCCTACTGAAGTTTACATAAAGCCATAACGGTATAACGGCAGTGCATGTAGAAGAATTCCGTAATCTTATATTTAGATATAAAATCGATTTTCTTGTATATACGCATTTAGCAATCGATATCGAAATGCTTCAAATCATTAGTTTAACATATTTAAGTTAATAAACCTTCTTTAACGCACTGTCGTCTTCATAAAGCCTTAACGGTATAACTGCAGTGCATTTAGAAGAGTTCCGTATTCTTATATTTAGGTATAAAGTCGATTTTCTTGTATTTACATATTTAGCAATCGATATCGAAATGCTTCAAATCATTAGTTTAACATATTCAAATTAACCAACCCTCTCTGTCTTACTGAAGTCTACATAAAGCCTTAACGGCATAACGGCATTGCATTTAGAAGAATTCCGTTATCTTATATTTAGGTATAAATTTGATTTTCTTGTATGTACACATTTAGCAAGCGATATCGAAATGCTTCAAATCATTAGTTTAACATATTTAAGTTAATTAACCTTCTTGAACGTATTGAAGTTGATATAAAGCCATGGCGGCATAACGGCAATGCATTTAGAAGAAGTCCGTAGTCTTATATTTTGGTATAAAGTCGGCTTTCTTGTATATACACATTTAGCAATCGATAACGAAATGCTTCAAATCATTAGTTTAACATATTTAAGTTAATTAACCTTCTTTATCTTACTCAAATTTATATAAAGCCATAACGGTATAACGGCAGTGCATTTGGATGAATTCCGTAATCTTATATTAAGGTAAAAAGTCGATTTTGTTGTATATACACATTTAGCAATCGATATCGAAATGATTCATCTCATAAGTTTAACATATTTGAGTTAATAAACTTTCTTTAACGATCTAAAGTTGGCATATAGCCATGGCGGCATAACGGCAGTGCATGTAGAAGAATTCCGTAATCTCATATTTAGGTATAAAGTCGATTTTCTTGTATATACACATTAAGCTATCGATATCGAAATGCTTCAAATCATTAGATTAACATATTTAGCTTAATAAACGCTTTTTAGCTCACTGAAGTCTACATAAAGCCTTAACGGTATAACGCCAGTGCATTTAGAAGAATTCCGTAAAGTTCTAATTTTCTTTTTAGGTATAAAGTCGATTTTCTTTTATTTACACATTTAGCAATCGATATCGAAATGCTTCGAACCATTAGTTTAACATATTTAAAATAATTAACCTTCTTTAACGAACTGGAGTTGGCATAAAGCCATGGCGGCATAACGCTAGTGCATGTAGAAGAATTCCGTAATCTTATATTTAGGTATAAAGTCGATTTTGTTGTATATACTCATTTAGCAATCGATATCGAAATGCTTCAAATCATTAGTTTAATATATTTAAGTTAATAAAGCTTCTTTAACGCACTGAAGTTAACATAAAGCCATGGCGGCATAACGGCAGTGCATGTAGAAGAATTCCGTAATCTTATATTTAGGTATAAAGTCGATTTTGTTGTATATAGACATTTAGCAATCGATATCGAAATGCCTCAAATCATTAGTTTACTATATTTAAGTTAATTATTTATCTTTATTTTACTGAAGTCTACAAAAGCCTTAACGGCATAACGGCAGTGCATTTAGAAAAGTTACGTAATCTTATATTTAGGTATAAAGTCGATTTTGGTGTATATACTCATTTAGCAATCGATATCGAAATGCTTCAAATCATTAGTTTAATATATTAAAGTTAATAAAGCTTCTTTATCCTACTGAAGTTTACATAAAGCCTTAACGGTATAACGGCAGTGCATGTAGAAGAATTCCGTAATCTTATATTTAGGTATAAAGTCAATTTTCTTGTATGTACGCATTTAGCAATCGATATCGAAATGCTTCAAATCATTAGTTTAACATTTTCAAGTTAATAAACCTTCTTTAACGCACTGACGTCTTCATAAAGCCTTAACGGTATAACTGCAGTGCATTTAGAAGAATTCCGTATTCTTAAATTTAGGTATGAAGTCGATTTTCTTGCATTTACATATTTAGCGATCGATATCGAAATGCTTCAAATCATTAGTTTAACATATTCAAGTTAATTAACCCTCTCTGTCTTACTGAAGTCTACATAAAGCCTTAACGGCATAACGGCAGTGCATTTAGAAGAATTCCGTTATCTTATATTTAGGTATAAATTTGATTTTCTTGTATGTACACATTTAGCAAGCGATATAGAAATGCTTCAAATCATTAGTTTAACATAATTAAGTTAATTAACCTTCTTTAACGTATTGAAGTTGATATAAAGCCATGGCGGCATAACGGCAGTGCATTTAGAAGAAGTCCGTAGTCTTATATTTAGGTATAAAGTCGGCTTTCTTGTATATACACATTTAGCAATCGATAACGAAATGCTTCAAATCATTAGTTTAACATATTTAAGTTAATTAACCTTCTTTTTCTTACTGAAGTTTACATAAAGCCATAACGGTATAACGGCAGTACATTTGGATGAATTCCGTAATCTTATATTAAGGTAAAAAGTCGATTTTGTTGTATATACACATTTAGCAATCGATATCGAAATGCTTCATCTCATAAGTTTAACATATTTGAGTTAATAAACCTTCTTTAACGGTCTGAAGTTGGCATATAGCCATGGCGGCATAACGTTAGTGCATGTAGAAGGATTCCGTAATCTCATATTTAGGTATAAAGTCGATTTTCTTGTATATACGCTAGGGTGGCCCTTATTTTCCAAAGTATTCCGATTCTCGATCGCACCCCCTAGAAATATGAGAATACCCAAAAAAAACTAGTATATACAAAGTTTTAGATCAATCAAAAAAGATTTAGAGGTTGCGCAAGGAGCTTGAAATCCTGAAAAATTACGATTTTTTACATTTTCTTAAATTTAGTCTACCCTACTTCATTTGTTATGTGCGAAAGGTAATTTAACTTGTAATAATAAAAAATATAATATTATTTCTTATGATCTAATTAAAGATGATTTATTTTGTGAATCAAATTGTTTTTTATAATCAGTTACAACTTGAAATAAATATTGTTTTTCTTGTTCGTCATTTATTAGTATTCTATTATATTCTTCCATAAGTTTTACTCCACGTTCTGCTGTGTCGTTATCCACTTTTATATTTATAACAATATCCTTAGCTTTTTGATAGGTTTCTGTATCCCTCCAATAAAGTGGGTCTACCTGCAGAAATTCAGGTGAAATCCCAAACCGTCCAATAAAATCAATTGTATTTGCTGTTACAAAATCATGTAGTTTTTTTCTTATAAATTCATTGATTTCACTGGATCTTACGTGTACCCTCTTTAAATTTTCCGTTTCCTTGTCGCAGTTGTCGATGTTTTTAATTTTTTCCACAATATTTTGTTTCATGGCATAAGAAACGTCATCGTCGAATAATGTCAATGCAATACATTCTTCAGACAGGTACCAGAGGTGTTTAAAAAATTTTTTTATTGCAATTTCAGAGATTTTTTTATTAACATTTCTATACTCGTGAATTTCATTAATAAAAGATAAGTCTTGAAGAGGTCCTTTAGACGGATTGGTGCAGTTAAACCAAAGCTTAACGTAGAATCTTATAATAAATGCGCCTATACTTGCTAACGGATTCTCTTCATATTCCGTTAGTTTGAACTGTTCACGAAATAAATAGATCTTTAAGCAATATAATGCCTTAGACATCCACCGCGCATGACGAGTGGGACCTGGTACACGAAATTTTATGCCGTTATTTGCTCCTAGACATAAAGACGTCAATTCCAATAATTCCCTATAGTCATCTCTAACTATTTTCTTTTTCATCTCTTCCTTACAAAAATTTAAAATAGTATCTATGTTATCATTCAAACGTAATTTTAATTCATTGTTTTGTAGCAAGTCTTTAAAATTGTTTTTATCAATATTTTCCCAATTCTCTTGAAACCGGCGAAACAATTGGACGTCTTTACTTGTATTTACGGGAAAATAACACCCGAAAACTCCTCTCAGCATTATTTCATATATATGATGCCGACAAGGTAGATACAAAAGCTTTCGCTCAAGTTTTTTTTCTAACAACGTTGCAGCTCCTTTTATTACGCCCGTGTTAGTCGATGTCGTATCAAACCAACAGGCCACAATATGATCCTACAAGTCCCATTCAAACATCAGTCCGTACAGCGTATCAGCTATTTCTGAGCCCGTTGCAGCATATAGTTTTGGAGCCCCAATTAAGTGTTCGCCATTCCTGTCAGTAACAACAACTGGAAGTCGTTCCACCTTTTCTCGACCTGTTATTTCCGGAAGGAGCTTTCCATCCCAATGCAAAGTGCCACAGTGTATCTATTTAAAAAAATGTACCATTCAAAATTTGTTCATTCAAGTGCAATATATGTAGATGTAATGTATATTTTTTTAAATAAAAAATTTCAAGGGATATACATATGTATGTAAGAAAATTTGTTTGAGAGTTTTATTACCCGAATACCGCGATTCAATGATCTAATCCGTACACGACTTACCATGAGGTTTTCTTCGTTGTTTTCTGATTTTTTTAACCGATTTAAATGCCTTTGGCGCTGCAATGATGTACGGTTTATTATAAGTTCATTTATATTATGTCCTAGTACTTCAGCAACGGCAGTGACAGCATGCATTGCTGAACGATCACTAATTTTGCATTTATCTAGGGCAGATACGACTCTTTCAGTGAAGATGTCCTTCGTTCCTCGATTTTTGATAGAAGTGGAGCATGATGGATGAGAATCTTCTTCCATCTCACTTTCCAAACTTGTATGACATAATCACTATCTGAAAACAATTCTCCTGCTACAAATACATAAATGTCACCCCATTCAAATTGCAGTTTCATTCAAATACATACCTTCTGTGTTAATTGCCTCAATTTCGTTCTCCATGTTTTCTACCACTCGTATCTTTCTTCTCATTTGTTCTTCTAAAATCGCTGCCTTTCTTTTCTCTTTCTGGGCAGTTTTGGTATCAACAACGCCAATACATCCCGGTCGCCCCTTTTTTCGTTGATTTATCAAAAACTTTTTGTCGGTGTCAATTTTAATTAGTTGTAATGCTTTAGCATGAGCAATATCAAATAAATCATCTAACATTTCACTAAATTGCTTTACTTTTTGATTTTTTTTTCACTAGACCGATTTTTACTTTTTCCAATAGCTTGTCATTCTCTATGCATATTTTCCAACTTGTCAATGCAGTGTTTTTCATCTCTAATTGGAATTCTTGCTTTTTCCCAAAATACGAAAAATTCTTTTATAGTCAATCTAGCACTCTTACGAATTGATAATTTCACTATGTTATGATTATGAAAAAAACTGATAACACTTGTTTATTTGATGGTAGTTTTGCACCAAGAATTTGAGAGCTTGACGTTCCAATTAAGTAAATTTTCGACAGAGAATTATATTCACTCATTTTTATAATATTTTTCAAATTAAATTGTCTACACGCTACGATTTCTATGTACACACTTTTGCGACTACGTTAGCACACTAGCTTTTAGCAATACAGAATATAAATTTTAATGACATTAGAACCGTTATAACGGTATATCACGAGCATGCGACGCTTGAGAGTGCACGTGCAACACATTTAATTTACTTTCATATTTGTATTTCTGTAACTCTATCGTCAATCGACCGATTTTTAAGATTGTGGTAATTTTAGAAAGGTAATAAAATGCAGATCTTATTACGGTATGGAAACCCAGTAAGGGATAGTGTGGCTTTGAAATATGGAAGTCTGAGACATAAAAATGGCAAAAATTCTTAATTTTTCAGGATTTCAAGCTCCTTGCGCAACCTCTAAACCTTTTTTGATTGACCCAAAACTTTGTATATACTAGTTTTTGGGCTATTCGCATATTTCTAGGGGGTGCGATCGAGAACCCAGAAACTTTTTTTTCCTCCATACAACTAAGGGCCACCCTAATATACGCATTAAGCTATCGATATCGAAATGCTTCAAAACATTAGATTAACATATTAAGATAATAAACGCTTTTTAGCTTACTGAAGTCTACATAAAGCCTTAACGGTATAACGCCAGTGCTCTTTAACGTAATGAAGGTGATATAAAGCCATGGCGGCATAACGACAGTGCATTTAGAAGAATTCCGTAAACTTATATTTAGGTATAAAGTCGATTTTGTTGTATATATTCATTTAGCAATCGATATCGAAATGCTTCAAATAATTAGTTTAATATATTTAAGTTAATAAAGCTTCTTTATCTTACTGAAATTTACATAAAGCCATAACGGTATAACGGCAGTGCATTTGGATGAATTCCGTAATCTTATATTAAGGTAAGAAGTCGATTTTGTTGTATATACACATTTAGCAGTCGATATCGAAATGATTTATATCATAAGTTTAACATATTTAAGTTAATAAACCTTCTGTAACGATCTGAAGTTTGCATATAGCCATGGCGGCATAACGGCAGTGCATGTAGAAGAATTCCGTAATCTCATATTTAGGTATAAATTCGATTTTCTTGTATATACACATTAAGCTATCGATATCGAAATGCTTCAAATCATTAGATTAACATAGTTAAGTTAATAAACGCTTTTTACCTTACTGAAGTCTACATAAAGCCTTAACGGTATAACGCCAGTACATTTAGAAGAATTCCGTAAAGTTATAATTTTATTTTTAGGTATAAAGTCGATTTTCTTTTATTTACACATTTAGCAATCGATATCGAAATGCTTCAAACCATTAGTTTAACCTATTTAAAATAATTAACCTTCTTTAACAAACTGGAATTGGCATAAAGCCATGGTGGCATAACGCTAGTGCATGTAGAGAAATTCCGTAATCTTATATTTAGGTATAAAGTCGTTTTTGTTGTATATACTCATTTAGCAATCGATATCGAAATGCTTCAAATCATTAGTTTAATATATTTAAGTTAATAAAGCTTCTTTAACGCACTGAAGTTAACATAAAGCCATGGCCGCATAACGGCAGTGCATGCAGAAGAATTCCGTTATCTTATATTTAGGTATAAAGTCGATTTTGTTGTATATAGACATTTAGCAATCGATATCGAAATGCTTCAAATCATTAGTTTACTATATTTAAGTTAATTAAACATCTTTATTTTACTGAAGTCTACAAAAGCCTTAACGGCATAACGGCAGTGCATTTAGAAGAACTACGTAATCTTGTATTTAGGTATAAAGTCGATTTTCGTGTATATACTCATTTAGCAATCGATATCGAAATGCTTCAAATCATTAGTTTAATATATTAAAGTTAATAAAGCTTCTTTATCCTACTGAAGTTTACATAAAGCCATAACGGTATAACGGCAGTGCATGTAGAAGAATTCCGTAATCTTATATTTAGATATAAAATCGATTTTCTTGTATATACGCATTTAGCAATCGATATCGAAATGCTTCAAATCATTAGTTTAACATATTTAAGTTAATAAACCTTCTTTAACGCACTGTCGTCTTCATAAAGCCTTAACGGTATAACTGCAGTGCATTTAGAAGAGTTCCGTATTCTTATATTTAGGTATAAAGTCGATTTTCTTGTATTTACATATTTAGCGATCGATATCGAAATGCTTCAAATCATTAGTTTAACATATTCAAGTTAATTAACCCTCTCTGTCTTACTGAAGTCTACATAAAGCCTTAACGGCATAACGGCATTGCATTTAGAAGAATTCCGTTATCTTATATTTAGGTATAAATTTGATTTTCTTGTATGTACACATTTAGCAAGCGATATCGAAATGCTTCAAATCATTAGTTTAACATATTTAAGTTAATTAACCTTCTTGAACGTATTGAAGTTGATATAAAGCCATGGCGGCATAACGGCAATGCATTTAGAAGAAGTCCGTAGTCTTATATTTTGGTATAAAGTCGGCTTTCTTGTATATACACTTTTAGCAATCGATAACGAAATGCTTCAAATCATTAGTTTAACATATTTAAGTTAATTAACCTTCTTTATCTTACTCAAATTTATATAAAGCCATAACGGTATAACGGCAGTGCATTTGGATGAATTCCGTAATCTTATATTAAGGTAAAAAGTCGATTTTGTTGTATATACACATTTAGCAATCGATATCGAAATGATTCATCTCATAAGTTTAACATATTTAAGTTAATAAACTTTCTTTAACGATCTAAAGTTGGCATATAGCCATGGCGGCATAACGGCAGTGCATGTAGAAGAATTCCGTAATCTCATATTTAGGTATAAAGTCGATTTTCTTGTATATACACATTAAGCTATCGATATCGAAATGCTTCAAATCATTAGATTAACATATTTAGCTTAATAAACGCTTTTTAGCTTACTGAAGTCTACATAAAGCCTTAACGGTATAACGCCAGTGCATTTAGAAGAATTCCGTAAAGTTATAATTTTCTTTTTAGGTATAAAGTCGATTTTCTTTTATTTACACATTTAGCAATCGATATCGAAATGCTTCAAACCATTAGTTTAACATATTTAAAATAATTAACCTTCTTTAACGAACTGGAGTTGGCATAAAGCCATGGCGGCATAACGCTAGTGCATGTAGAAGAATTCCGTAATCTTATATTTAGGTATAAAGTCGATTTTGTTGTATATACTCATTTAGCAATCGATATCGAAATGCTTCAAATCATTAGTTTAATATATTTAAGTTAATAAAGCTTCTTTAACGCACTGAAGTTAACATAAAGCCATGGCGGCATAACGGCAGTGCATGTAGAAGAATTCCGTAATCTTATATTTAGGTATAAAGTCGATTTTGTTGTATATAGACATTTAGCAATCGATATCGAAATGCCTCAAATCATTAGTTTACTATATTTAAGTTAATTATTTATCTTTATTTTACTGAAGTCTACAAAAGCCTTAACGGCATAACGGCAGTGCATTTAGAAAAGTTACGTAATCTTATATTTAGGTATAAAGTCGATTTTGGTGTATATACTCATTTAGCAATCGATATCGAAATGCTTCAAATCATTAGTTTAATATATTAAAGTTAATAAAGCTTCTTTATCCTACTGAAGTTTACATAAAGCCTTAACGGTATAACGGCAGTGCATGTAGAAGAATTCCGTAATCTTATATTTAGGTATAAAGTCAATTTTCTTGTATGTACGCATTTAGCAATCGATATCGAAATGCTTCAAATCATTAGTTTAACATTTTCAAGTTAATAAACCTTCTTTAACGCACTGACGTCTTCATAAAGCCTTAACGGTATAACTGCAGTGCATTTAGAAGAATTCCGTATTCTTAAATTTAGGTATGAAGTCGATTTTCTTGCATTTACATTTTTAGCGATCGATATCGAAATGCTTCAAATCATTAGTTTAACATATTCAAGTTAATTAACCCTCTCTGTCTTACTGAAGTCTACATAAAGCCTTAACGGCATAACGGCAGTGCATTTAGAAGAATTCCGTTATCTTATATTTAGGTAAAAATTTGATTTTCTTGTATGTACACATTTAGCAAGCGATATAGAAATGCTTCAAATCATTAGTTTAACATAATTAAGTTAATTAACCTTCTTTAACGTATTGAAGTTGATATAAAGCCATGGCGGCATAACGGCAGTGCATTTAGAAGAAGTCCGTAGTCTTATATTTAGGTATAAAGTCGGCTTTCTTGTATATACACATTTAGCAATCGATAACGAAATGCTTCAAATCATTAGTTTAACATATTTAAGTTAATTAACCTTCTTTTTCTTACTGAAGTTTACATAAAGCCATAACGGTATAACGGCAGTACATTTGGATGAATTCCGTAATCTTATATTAAGGTAAAAAGTCGATTTTGTTGTATATACACATTTAGTAATCGATATCGAAATGCTTCATCTCATAAGTTTAACATATTTGAGTTAATAAACCTTCTTTAACGGTCTGAAGTTGGCATATAGCCATGGCGGCATAACGTTAGTGCATGTAGAAGGATTCCGTAATCTCATATTTAGGTAAAAAGTCGATTTTCTTGTATATACGCTAGGGTGGCCCTTATTTTCCAAAGTTTTCCCGATTCTCGATCGCACCCCCTAGAAATATGAGAATAGCCAAAAAACTAGTATATACAAAGTTTTAGATCAATCAAAAAAGATTTAGAGGTTGCGCAAGGAGCTTGAAATCCTGAAAAATTACGATTTTTTACATTTTCTTAAATTTAGTCTACCCTACTTCATTTGTTATGTGCGAAAGGTAATTTAACTTGTAATAATAAAAAATATAATATTATTTCTTATGATCTAATTAAAGATGATTTATTTTGTGAATCAAATTGTTTTTTATAATCAGTTACAACTTGAAATAAATATTGTTTTTCTTGTTCGTCATTTATTAGTATTCTATTATATTCTTCCATAAGTTTTACTCCACGTTCTGCTGTGTCGTTATCCACTTTTATATTTATAACAATATCCTTAGCTTTTTGATAGGTTTCTGTATCCCTCCAATAAAGTGGGTCTACCTGCAGAAATTCAGGTGAAATCCCAAACCGTCCAATAAAATCAATTGTATTTGCTGTTACAAAATCATGTAGTTTTTTCCTTATAAATTCATTGATTTCACTGGATCTTACGTGTACCCTCTTTAAATTTTCCGTTTCCTTGTCGCAGTTGTCGATGTTTTTAATTTTTTCCACAATATTTTGTTTCATGGCATAAGAAACGTCATCGTCGAATAATGTCAATGCAATACATTCTTCAGACAGGTACCAGAGGTGTTTAAAAAATTTTTTTTTTGCAATTTCAGAGATTTTTTTATTAACATTTCTATACTCGTGAATTTCATTAATAAAAGATAAGTCTTGAAGAGGTCCTTTAGACGGATTGGTGCAGTTAAACCAAAGCTTAACGTAGAATCTTATAATAAATGCGCATATACTTGCTAACGGATTCTCTTCATATTCCGTTAGTTTGAACTGTTCACGAAATAAATAGATCTTTAAGCAATATAATGCCTTAGACATCCACCGCGCATGACGAGTGGGACCTGGTACACGAAATTTTATGCCGTTATTTGCTCCTAGACATAAAGACGTCAATTCCAATAATTCCTTATAGTCATCTCTAACTATTTTCTTTTTCATCTCTTCCTTACAAAAATTTAAAATAGTATCTATGTTATCATTCAAACGTAATTTTAATTCATTGTTTTGTAGCAAGTCTTTAAAATTGTTTTTATCAATATTTTCCCAATTCTCTTGAAACCGGCGAAACAATTGGACGTCTTTACTTGTATTTACGGGAAAATAACACCCGAAAACTCCTCTCAGCATTATTTCATATATATGATGCCGACAAGGTAGATACAAAAGCTTTCGCTCAAGTTTTTTTTCTAACAACGTTGCAGCTCCTTTTATTACGCCCGTGTTAGTCGATGTCGTATCAAAACAACAGGCCACAATATGATCCTACAAGTCCCATTCAAACATCAGTCCCTACAGCGTATCAGCTATTTCTGAGCCCGTTGCAGCATATAGTTTTGGAGCCCCAATTAAGTGTTCGCCATTCCTGTCAGTAACAACAACTGGAAGTCGTTCCACCTTTTCTCGACCTGTTATTTCCGGAAGGAGCTTTCCATCCCAATGCAAAGTGCCACAGTGTATCTATTTAAAAAAATGTACCATTCAAAATTTGTTCATTCAAGTGCAATATATGTAGATGTAATGTATATTTTTTTAAATAAAAAATTTCAAGGGATATACATATGTATGTAAGAAAATTTGTTTGAGAGTTTTATTACCCGAATACCGCGATTCAATGATCTAATCCGTACACGACTTACCATGAGGTTTTCTTCGTTGTTTTCTGATTTTTTTAACCGATTTAAATGCCTTTGGCGCTGCAATGATGTACGGTTTATTATAAGTTCATTTATATTATGTCCTAGTACTTCAGCAACGGCAGTGCAGCATGCATTGCTGAACGATCACTAATTTTGCATTTATCTAGGGCAGATACGACTCTTTTAGTGAAGAGTCCTTCGTTCCTCGATTTTTGATAGAAATGGAGCATGATGGATGAGAATCTTCTTCCATCTCACTTTCCAAACTTTATGACATCATCACTATCTGAAAACAATTCTCCTGCTACAAATACATAAATGTCACCCCATTCAAATTGCAGTTTCATTCAAATACATACCTTCTGTGTTAATTGCCTCAATTTCGTTCTCCATGTTTTCTACCACTCGTATCTTTCTTCTCATTTGTTCTTCTAAAATCGCTGCCTTTCTTTTCTCTTTCTGGGCAGTTTTGGTATCAACAACGCCAATACATCCCGGTCGCCCCTTTTTTCGTTGATTTATCAAAAACTTTTTGTCGGTGTCAATTTTAATTAGTTGTAATGCTTTAGCATGAGCAATATCAAATAAATCATCTAACATTTCACTAAATTGCTTTACTTTTTGATTTTTTTTTTCACTAGACCGATTTTTACTTTTTCCAATAGCTTGCCATTCTCTATGCATATTTTCCAACTTGTCAATGCAGTGTTTTTCATCTCTAATTGGAATTCTTGCTTTTTCCCAAAATACGAAAAATTCTTTTATAGTCAATCTAGCACTCTTACGAATTGATAATTTCACTATGTTATGATTATGAAAAAAACTGATAACACTTGTTTATTTGATGGTAGTTTTGCACCAAGAATTTGAGAGCTTGACGTTCCAATTAAGTAAATTTTCGACAGAGAATTATATTCACTCATTTTTATAATATTTTTCAAATTAAATTGTCTACACGCTACGATTTCTATGTACACACTTTTGCGACTACGTTAGCACACTAGCTTTTAGCAATACAGAATATAAATTTTAATGACATTAGAACCGTTATAACGGTATATCACGAGCATGCGACGCTTGAGAGTGCACGTGCAACACATTTAATTTACTTTCATATTTGTATTTCTGTAACTCTATCGTCAATCGACCGATTTTTAAGATTGTGGTAATTTTAGAAAGGTAATAAAATGCAGATCTTATTACGGTATGGAAAACCAGTAAGGGATAGTGTGGCTTTGAAATATGGAAGTTTGAGACATAAAAATGGCAAAAATTCTTAATTTTTCAGGATTTCAAGCTCCTTGCGCAACCTCTAAACCTTTTTTGATTGACCCAAAACTTTGTATATACTAGTTTTTGGGCTATTCGCATATTTCTAGGGGGTGCGATCGAGAATCCAGAAACTTTTTTTTCCTCCATACAAGTAAGGGCCACCCTAATATACACATTAAGCTATCGATATCGAAATGCTTCAAATCATTAGATTAACATATTAAGATAATAAACGCTTTTTAGCTTACTGAAGTCTACATAAAGCCTTAACGGTATAACGCCAGTGCATTTAGAAGAATTCCGTAAAGTTATAATATTATGTTTAGGTATAAAGTCGATTTTCTTTTATTTACACATTTAGCAATCGATATCGAAATGCTTCAAACTTTTAGTTTAACATATTTAAAATAATTAACCTTCTTTAACGAACTGAAGTTGGCATAAAGCCATGGCGGCATAACGCTAGTGCATGTAGAAGAATTCCGTTATCTTATATTTAGGTATAAATTCGATTTTCTTGTATATACACATTTAGCAAGCGATATCAAATGCTTCAAATCATTAGTTTAACATATTTAAGTTAATTAACCTTCTTTATCCTACTGAAGTTTACATAAAGCCATAACGGTATAACGGCAGTGCATTTGGAAGAATTCCGTAATCTAATATTTAGGTATAAAGTCGATTTTGTTGTATATACACATTTAGCAATCGATATCGAGATGCTTCGACTCATTAGCTTAACATTTTTTTTTTTTTTATTTTATTTTATTAAAGCTTACATAATAAACAAATTATTATATAAACTAAAGTACGCAGCACTAGCATCATAGGCTTTCGGCTGACTGGTGGGATAATAGTTGGGTACATTAAAAGCTGAACAGGATCATCATTGTTGATAGAGTTTATATAAGCTGTCTTCCATATTGTCCTTTAAAAAGGCAGTCCAGATACCGGCAATATGTTTTTTAACGGAGATGTTGATAACAAATAGTCTTTTCCTTACATATTGACAATGTTGCTTAAATTGATACTTAGAGTCTAATATTAAGTCTAGGAACTTAAAACTATCTATACAGATTAAATTTATATTATTAACGGTAAGTGTGGGTGTATTACAATGATGTTTCTTACAAAATATGTAATAACTTAGATTTAGAGGAAGAAATTGACATGCCCGAAGAACCGGACCAATGAAATAAGAGGGATAAGATTTTAGAAAAGGAAGACGTAACAACGGACAAATCGGAGGAATAGAAAACAATACTAAATCATCAGCGATTTGGTGACTGATATTAGGGAAGTCAGATAAAATTGTACTGATTTTGAAGCGCAAATTCTAAGGCTATATCTTGCGGATATAGTAGATTGAGTTTCATTTAATAATATTGCTGAGGGTTTGAATGTTTTAAATAAAAGTTCGAGTTCGATGTAATTATTTAAGTATCCGTTGATATTCCACTGAAGGATGGATACCATGGATAGAAAAATAAAGAAAAAATAATAATGTGAAGTTATGGGAATTTATTGTTCCATCAACGAGGGAGACGGAGGTGAAAGGGAGGAGGAGGCTGGAAGGGTGTTATGAGCAAGAGGAGAGATGGCAAAAGATGCCAGAGGAGATAAGGTGTGTGAGGAGGGAGATGAGACGTGAGAAAGTGGAGAGAAAGATGGGGAGGGGGAAGAATTCAAGGGTGAAGGGTGTAGAAGAGGGGAGTTCTTTGAAGTTTCTGGAAGTTCTATGTGATTCAATGGATTGTTGGTGGAGGATGAATCGTTGTTAGCTTTTGTTGTTGTTGCGTTAGTATTGAGGTTAGAATTTTTAGATATTGAAGTATTTTCTTTGTTATTAGGATTTTTTGAGTTTGGATTAATTTCGCTGTTAGTTTGAATTTTTGCCACGTTGGCAAAGGAGAAGGGGGATGGGGTGGAAGGATGTTGATTTTTATACATGGTAATGGCGTCCCGCATGGTGCATTTGTGTATAGTTTTAATCTTTAATATTTCTTTCGATTGAATAAATTTAGGGCAAGCATTTGAGGACGAGGGATGTTCACCTGCGCAGTTAGCGCAGTAAACTCTGGTGCAATCAGAAGGAGGAGAGTGGTTAGGAGGAAGGTTGCAAATGACACAGGAAGGAGTTTTTACGCAGTGTTTAGCGGTGTGTCCTAATAGCTGACAAGTTTTGCAGCGCATAGGATTAGGGTAGTACGGACGGACATCTAGGGTTCTCCAGGCTACATCAATTCTGTTAGGAAGTGTATATTTATTGAATGTTAATAATACGGCACCAGTAGGTACACGAACGCCTTTAACTATTTTGTTAAACTTGTGGACTGCAGAGACACCTTGATCCTTGAGACCTTCGATTATTTCTTCGTCGCTAAGTTGGCAAATAAAGGGGGCATAAATTGTGCCCTTGACTGAGTTAAGGGTGCTGTGAAGAGCAACTTCAACAGCACCTGCACCAGGTAGATTCTTAGTGAAAAGGAATTTATCAGCAATTTTTTGATTTTTTACCAGGAGGAGTAGGCTGCCATCGCGAAGTGACGAGATGTTGTTGATATCTTTACTGATAGCTTGAATACCTTTATAAGTCGCGAAGCAGGAGAAGGATGTAATTGGTTTACTGGCATCCCGCGACTTAATGACGAGGTATTTGGGGTCATCCTTCTTAGTAATGGGGAGTTCCGGAAATAGTTCCAACGTTGTTTGCTCAGGTTTTTTTCTTTTTGTCTTCTGGGCTGGGGATAATAGGGCAAACCTATTATCACCCAGATTGTTGGCCCCGGGGGGCATTGTGAAATATTACTTATTGTGTATTCAAAAATGTAAGAATGTAGTACAAGTTAACAATAAGAAATAAACACAGCGAGAAATTAACAGTAAAAAAGTTATTTGTGCACAACTGTAAAGTAGCGTTATAACACAGACACTGCTAGAATGACCGCGAGAGAAAAAGAAAAATGCGACCGTACGGTTTGACAACTCGGTTGCGACTGTTAGCTTAACATATTTAAGTTAATAAACCTTCTTTAACGATCTGAATTTTGCATATAGCCACGGCGGTATTACGGCAGTGCATTTAGAAGAATTCCGTAATCTTCTATTTAGATATAAAGTCGATTTTCTTGTATTTACATATTAAGCAATCGATATCGACATGCTTCAAATCATTAGTTTAACATATTTAAGTTAATTAACACTCTCTATCTTACTGAATTCTACATAAAGCCTTAACGGCATAACGGCAGTGCATTTAAATAAATTCCGTTATCTTATATTTAGGTATAAATTCGATTTTGTTGTATATACACATTTAGCAAGCGATATCGAAATGCTTCAAATCATTAGTTAAACATATTTAAGTTAATAAACCTTCTTTAACGAACTGAAGTTGGCATAAAGCCATGGCGGCATAACGGCAGTGCATGTAGAAGAATTCCGTTATCTTATATTTAGGTATAAGGTCGATTTTCTTGTATATACACATTAAGCAAGCGATATCGAAATGCTTCAACTCATTAGTTTAACATATTTAAGTTAATAAACCTTCTTTAACGAACTGAAGTTGGCATAAAGCCATGGCGGCATAACGGCAGTGCATGTAGAAGAATTCCGTTATCTTATATTTAGGTATAAAGTCGATTTTCTTGTAAATACACATTTAGCAAGCGATATCGAAATGCTTCACATCATAAGTTTAACATATTTAAGTTAATTAACCTTCTTTAACGTATTGAAGTTGCTATAAAGCCATAGCGGCATAACGGCAGTGCATCTAGAAGAATTCCGTACTCCTATATTTAGGTATAAAGTCGATTTTGTTGTATATACACATTTAGCAATCGATATCGAGATGCTTCGACTCATTAGTTTAATATATTAAAGTTAATAAAGCTTCTTTATACTACTGAAGTTTACATAAAGCCATAACGGTATAACGGCAGTGCATTTAGAAGAATTCCGTAATCTTCTATTTAGGTATAAAGTCGATTTTCTTGTATTTACACATTTAGCAAGCGATATCGAAATGCTTCAAATCATTAGTTTAACATATTTAAGTTAATTAACCTTCTTTATACTACTGAAGTTTACATAAAGCCATAACGGTATAACGGCAGTGCATTTGGAAGAGTTCCGTAATCTTATATTTAGGTATTAAGTCGATTTTGTTGTATATACGCATTTAGCAATCGACATCGAAATGCTTCAAATCTTGAGTTTAACATATTTAAGATAATTAACCGTCTTTATCTTACTGAAGTCTACAAAAGCCTTAACGGCATAACGGAAGTGCGTTTAGAAGAACTCCGTAATCCTCTATTTAGGTATAAAATCGATTTTTTTGTATATACTCATTTAGCAATCCATATCGAAATGCTTCGAATAATTCGTTTAACATATTTAAGTTAATTAACCCTCTTTATCTTACTGAAGTCTACAAAAGCCTTAACGGCATAACGGCAGTGCATTTCGAAGAATTCCGTAATCTTATATTTAGGTATAAAGTCGATTGTCTTGTATATACACATTTAGCAACCGATATCGAAATGCTTCAAATCATTAGTTTAACATATTTAACTTAATTAATCTTCTTTAACGTAATGAGGGTAATATAGAGCCATGGCGGCATTACGACAGTGCATTTAGAAGAATTCCGTAATCTTATATTTGGCTATAAAGTCGATTTTCTTGTATATAGGCATTTAGCAATCGATATCGAAAAGCTTCAAATAACTAGTTTAGCATATTTAGGTTAATTAACCTTCTTTATCTTACCGAAGTTTACATAAAGCCATAACGGCATAACGGCAGTATATGTATTTGGGTGAATTCCGTAATCTTTTACTTAGGTATAAAATTGCTTTTCATGTACATAGACATTTAGCAATCGATATCGAAATGCTTCAAATCATTAGTTTAGCATATTTAAGTAAATTAACCTTCTCTAACGAACTGAAGTTGGCATAAAGCAATGGCGGCATAACAGCAGTGCATTTAGAAGAATTCCGTAATCTTATATTTAGGTATAAAGTCGACTTTCTTGCATTTACACATTTAGCAATCGATATCGAAAATCTTCAAATCATTAGTTTAACATATTTAAGTTAATTAACCTTCTTTAACGTAATGAAGGTGATATAAAGCCATAACGGCATAAAGGGAGTGTATCTCGATGAATTCCGTAATCTTATATTTAGGTATAAAGTCGACTTTCTTGTATACACTCATTTAGCAATCGATAACGAAATGCTTCAAATCATTGGTTTAAAATATTTAAGTTCATAAACCTTCTTTAACGAACTGAAGTTTGCATAAAGCAATGGCGGCATAACGGCAGTGCATTTAGAAGAATTCCGTTATCTTATATTTAGGTATAAATTCGATTTTCTTGTATATACACATTTAGCAATCGATATCGAGATGCTTCAAATCATTAGTTTAATATATTTAAGTTAATAAAGCTTCTTTAACGCACTGAAGTTAGCATAAAGCCATGGCGGCATAACGGCAGTGTATGTAGAAGAATTCCGAAATCTTATATTTAGGTATACAGTCGATTTTCTTGTTTATATACATATAGCAATCGATATCGAAATGCTTCAAATCATTGGTTTAAAATATTTAAGTTCATAAACCTTCTTTAACGAACTGAAGTTGGCATAAAGCAATGGCGGCATAACAGCAGTGCATTTAGAAGAATTCCGTAATCTTATATTTAGGTATAAAGTCGATTTTGTTGTATATACGCATTAAGCAATCGATATCGAAATGCTTCAAATAACTGGTTTAACACAAGTAAGTTAATTAACCTTCTTTAACGCAATGAAGGTGATATAAAGCCATAACGGCATAAAGGGAGTGTATTTCGATGTATTCCGTAATCTTATAATTAGCTATAAAGTCGACTTTCTTGTATATACTCATTTAGCACTCTATATCGAAATGCTTCAAATCATTAGTTTAATATATTTAAGTTAATAAAGCTTCTTTAACGCACTGAAGTTAACATAAAGCCATGGCGGCATAACGGCAGTGTATGTAGAAGAATTCCGTAATCTTATATTTAGGTATAAAGTCGATTTTTTTGTATATATACATATAGCAATCGATATCGAAATACTTCAAATCATTAGTTTAAGATATTTAAGTTCATAAACCTTCTTTAACGAACTGAAGTTGGCATAAAGCAATGGCGGCATAACAGCAGTGCATTTAGAAGAATTCCGTAATCTTATATTTAGGCATAAAGTCGATTTTGTTGTATATACATATTTAGCAAGCGATAACGAAATGCTTCAAATCATTAGTTTATCATATTTAAGTTAATTAACCTTATTTATCTTACTGAAGTTTACATAAAGCCATAACGGTATAACGACGGTGCATTTGGAAGAATTCCGTAATCTTATATTTAGGTATAAAGTCGATTTTCTTATATATATATATTTCGCAATCGATATCGAGATGCTTCAACTCATTAGTTTAACATATTTAAGTTAATAAACCTTCTTTAACGAACTGGAGTGTGCATAAAGCCATGGCGGGATAATTGCAGTGCATGTAGAAGAATTCCGTTAGGTTATATTCAGGTATAAAGTCGATTTTCTTGTATATACACATTTAGCAATCGATATCGAGATGCTGTAAATCATTAGCTTAACATTTTTAAGTTAATTAGCCTTCTTTAACGTAATGAAGGTGATATAAAGCCATGGCGGCATAACGACAGTACATTTGGAAGTATTCCGTAATCTTATGTTTAGATATAAATTCGATTTTCTTTTATATACACATATAGCTATCGATATCGAAATGCTTCAAATAACTGGTTTAACATATTTAAGTTAATAAACCTTCTTTAACGAACTGAACATAAATCCATAACTCCATAACGGCAGTGCATCTAGAATAATTCCGTTATCTTATATTAATGTATAAAGTCGATTTTCTTGCATATACACATTTAGCAATCGATATCGAAATGCTTCAAATCATTAGTTTAACATATTTAAGTTAACTAACCTTCTTTATCTTACTGAAGTTTACATAAAGCCATAACGGTATAACGGCAGTGCATTTGGATGAATTCCGTAATCTTATATTAAGGTAAAAAGTCGATTTTGTTGTATATACACATTTAGCAATCGATATCGAAATGCTTCAATTCATTAGTTTAGCATATTTAAGTTAATTAATCTTCTTTAACGAACAGAAGTTGGCGTAAAGCCATTGCGGCACAACGGCAGTGCATTTAGAAGAATTCCGTAATCTTATATTTATGTATAAAGTCGATTTTCTTATATATACACATTTAGCAATCGATACCGAAATGCTTCAAATCATTAGTTTAACATATTTAAGTTAATTAATCTTCTTTAACGAACAGAAGTTGGCGTAAAGCATTGGCGGCATAACTGCAGTGCATTTAGAAGAATTCCGTAATCTTATATTTAGGTATAAAGTCGATTTTGTTGTATATACGCATTAAGCAATCGATATCGAAATGCTTCAAATAACTGGTTAAACATATTTAAGTTAATTAACCTTCTTTAACGTATTGAAGGTGATATAAAGCCATAACGGCATAAAGGGAGTGTATTTCGATGAATTCCGTAATCTTATATTTAGGTATAAAGTCGACTTTCTTGTACATACACATTTAGCAATCGATATCGAAATGCTTCATCTTATAAGTTTAACATATTTAAGTTAATAAACCTTCTTTAACGTACTGAAATTTATATAAAGCCATAACGGCATAACGGCAGTGTAATTCGAAGAATTCCGTAAACTTATATTTCGATATAATGCCGAATTTGTTGTATATACGCATTTAGCAAACGATATCGAAATTCTTCAAATCATTAGTTTAACATATTTAAAATAATTAATCTTCTTTAACGTAATGAAGGTGATATAAAGCCATGGCGGCCTTACGACAGTGCATTTAGAAGAACTCCGTAATCTTAGATTTAGGTATAAATTCGATTTTGTTGTATATACGCATTTAGCAATCGATATCGAAATGCTTCAAATAACTGGTTTAGCATATTTAGGTTAATTAACCTTCTTTATCTTACTGAAGTTTACATAAAGCCATAACGGCATAACGGCAGTATATTTGTGTGAATTCCGTAAGCTTTTATTTAGGTATAAAATCGATTTTCTTGTACATATACAGTTAGCAATCGATATCGAAAAGCTCAAATCATTAGTTTAACATATTTGAGTAATTTAACCTTCTTTAACGTACTGAAATTTATATAAAGCCATAACAGCATAACGGCAGAGCATTTAGAAGAATTACGTTATCTTATATTTAGGTATAAAGTCGATTTCCTTGTATATACGCATTTAGCAATCGTTATCGACATGCTTCAAATCATTAGTTAAACATATTTAAGTTAATAAACCTTCTTTAACGTACTGAAATTTATATAAAACCATAACGGCATAACGGCAGTATATTTGGGTGAATTCCGTAATCTTTTACTTAGGTATAAAATCGATTTTCTTGTACATACACATTTAGCAATCGATATCGAAATGCTTCAAATCATTAGTTTAGCATATTTAAGTAAATTAACCTTCTTTAGCGAACTGAAATTTATATAAAGCCATAACGGCGTAACGGGAGTGTATTTCGATGAATTCCGTAATCTTGTATTTAGATATAAAGTCGACTTTTTTGTATATACTCATTTAGCAATCGACATCGAAATGCTTCAAATCATTACTTTAATATATTTAAGTTAATAAAGCTTCTTTAACGTAATGAATGTGATATAAAGCCATAACGGCATAACAGGAGTGTATTTCGATGAATTCCGTAATCCTATATTTAGGTATAAAGTCGATTTTCTTGTATATACACATTTAGCAATCGATATTGAGATGGTTCAACTCATTAGTTTAAAATATTTAAGTTAATAAACCTTCTTTAACGATCTGAAGTTTGCATATAGCCATGACGGCATAACGGCAGTGCATGTAGAAGAATTCCGTAATCTTATATTTAGGTATAAAGTCGATTTTCTTGCATATACACATTTAGCTATCGATATTGAAATGCTTCAAATCATTAGTTTAACATATTAAGTTATTAAACATTTTTTAGCTTACTGAAGTCTACATAAAGCCTTAACGGTATAACGGCAGTGCATTTAGAAGAATTCCGTAATGTTATAGTTTTATATTTAGGTATAAAGTCGATTTTCTTGTATTTACACATTTAGCAATCGATATCGAAATGCTTCAAACCATTAGTTTAACATATTTAAAATAATTTACCTTCTTTAACGTATTGAAGGTGATATAAAGCCATGGCGGCATAACGACAGTACATGTGGAAGAATTCCGTAATCTTATATTTAGGTATAAAGTCGATTTTCTTGTATATACACATTTTTCAATCGATATCAAAATGCTTCAAATAACTGGTTTAGCATATTTAAGTTAATTAACTTTCTTTATCTTACTGAAGTTTACATAAAGCCATAACGACATAACGGCAGTATATGTGGCAGAATTCCGTAATCTTATATTTAGGTATAAAGTCGATTTTATTGTACATACACATTTAGCAATCGATATCGAAATGCTTCATCTCATAAGTTTAACATATTTAAGTTAATAAACCTTCTTTAACGTACTGAAATTTATATAAAGCCATAACGGCATAACGGCAGTGTATTTCGAAGAATTCCGTAATCTTATATTTAGATATAAAGCCGAATTTGTTGTATATACGCATTTAGCAATCGATATCGAAATTCTTCAAATCATAAGTTTAACATATTTAAAATAATTAACCTTCTTTAACGTAATGAAGGTGATATAAAGCCATGGCGGCCTAACGACAGTGCATTTAGAAGAATTCCGTAATCTTATATTTAGGTATAAATTCGATTTTGTTGTATATACGCATTTAGCAATCGATATCGAAATGCTTCAAATAACTGGTTTAGCATATTTGGGTTAATTAACCTTCTTTAACTTACTGAAGTTTACATAAAGCCATAACGGCATAACGGCAGTATATTTGGGTGAATTCCGTAAGCTTTTATTTAGGTATAAAGTCGATTTTCTTGTATTTACACATTTAGCAATCGATATCGACATGCTTCAAATCATTAGTTTAACACATTTAAGCTAATTAACCTTCTTTAACGTATTGAAGTTGATATAAAGCCATGGCGGCATAACGGCAGTGTAATTAGAAGAAGTCCGTAGTCTTATATTTAGGTATAAAGTCGGTTTTCTTGTATATACACATTTAGCAATCGATATCGAAATGCTTCAAATCATTAGTTTAATATATTTAAGTTAAAAAAGCTTCTTTAACGCACTGAAGTTAACATAAAGCCATGGCGGCATAACGACAGTGCATGTAGAAGAATTCCGTAATCTTATATTTAGGTATAAAGTCGATTTTCTTGTATATACACATTTAGCAATCGATATCGAAATGTTTCAAATCATTAGTTTAACATATTTAATTTAGTAAACCTTCTTTAACGCACTGACGTCTTCATAAAGCCTTAACGGTATAACTGCAGTGCATTTAGAAGACTTCCGTATTCTTATATTTAGGTATAAAGTCGATTTTCTTGTATTTACATATTTAGCAATCGATATCGAAATGCTTCAAATCATTAGTTTAACGTATTCAAGTTAATTAACCCTCTTTGTCTTACTTTAGTCTACATAAATCCTTAACGGTATAACGGCAGCGTATTTGGAAGAATTCCGTAATCTTATATTTAGGTATAAAGTCGATTTTCTTGTATGTACACATTTAGCAAGCGATATTGAAATGCTTCAAATCATTAGTTTAACATATTTAAGTTAATTAACCTTCTTTAACGTATTGAAGTTGATATAAAGCCATGGCGGCATAACGGCAGTGTAATTAGAAGAAGTCCGTAGTCTTATATTTAGGTATAAAGTCGGTTTTCTTGTATATACACATTTAGCAATCGATAACGAAATGTTTCAAATCATTAGTTTAACATATTTAAGTTAATTAACCTTCTTTATCTTACTGAAGTTTACATAAAGCCATGACGGCATAACGGCAGTATATGTGGGTGAAATCCGTAATCTTTTACTTAGGTATAAAATCGATTTTCTTGTACATACACATTTAGCAATGGATATCGAAATGCTTCAAATTATTAGTTTAACATATTTAAGTAAATTAATCCTCTTTTTCTTACTGAAGTCTACAAAAGCCTTAACGGCATAACGGCAGTGCATTTGGAAGAGTTCCGTAATCTTTTATTTAGGTATTAAGTCGATTTTGTTGTATATACGCATTCAGCAATCGACATCGAAATGCTTCAAATCATGAGTTTAACATATTTAAGATAATTAACCCTCTTTATCTTATTGAAGTCTACAAAAGCGTTAGCGGCATAACGGCAGTGCATTTAGAAGAATTCCGTAATCCTCTATTTAGGTATAAAGTCGATTTTTTTGTATATACTCATTTAGCAATCCATATCGAAACGCTTCGAATCATTATTTTAACATATTTAAGTTAATTAACCCTCTTTATCTTACTGAAGTCTACAAAAGCCTTAACGGCATAACGGCAGTGCATTTCGAAGAATTCCGTAATCTTGTATTTAGATGTAATGTCGTTTTTCTTGTATATACTCCTTTAGCAATCGATATCGAAATGCTTCAAATCATTAGTTTAACATATTTAAGTTAATTAACCTTCTTTAACGTAATGAAGGTAATTTAAAGCCATGGCAGCATAACGACAGTGCATTTAGAAGAATTCCGTAATCTTATATTTGGGTATAAAGTCGATTTTCTTGTATATACGCATTTAGCAATCGATATCGAAAAGCTTCAAATAACTGGTTTAGCATATTTAGGTTAATTAACCTTCTTTATCTTACCGAAGTTTACATAAAGCCATAACGGCATAACGCCAATATATGTATTTGGGTGAATTCCGTAATCTTTTACTTAGGTAAAAAATCGATTTTCTTGTACATACACATTTAGCAATCGATATCGAAATGCTTCAAATCATTAGTTTAGCATATTTAAGTAAATTAACCTTCTTTAGCGAACTGAAAATTTTATAAAGCCATAACGGCGTAACGGGAGTGTATTTCGATGAATTCCGTAATCTTGTATTTAGATATAAAGTCGACTTTCTTGTATATACTCATTTAGCAATCGACATCGAAATATATTTAAGTTAATAAAGCTTCTTTAACGTAATGAAGGTGATATAAAGCCATAACGGCATAACGGGAGTGTATTTCGATGAATTCCGTAATCTTATATTTAGGTATAAAGTCGACTTTCTTGTATTTACACATTTAGCAATCGATATCGAAAATCTTCAAATCATTAGTTTAACATATTTAAGTTAATTAACCTTCTTTAACGTAATGAAGGTGATATAAAGCCATAACGGCATAAAGGGAGTGTATTTCGATGAATTCCGTTATCTTATATTTAGGTATAAAGTCGACTTTCTTGTGTATACTCATTTAGCAATCGATATCGAAATGCTTCAAGTCATTAGTTTAATATATTTAAGTTAATAAAGCTTCTTTAACGCACTGAAGTTAGCATAAAGCCATAGCGGCATAACGGCAGTGTATGTAGAAGAATTCCGAAATCTTATATTTAGGTATAAAAACGATTTTCTTGTATATATACATATAGCAATCGATATCGAAATGCTTCAAATCATTGGTTTAAAATATTTAAGTTCATAAATCTTCTTTAACGAACTGAAGTTGGCATAAAGCAATGGCGGCATAACAGCAGTGAATTTAGAAGAATTCCGTAATCTTATATTTAGGTATAAAGTCGATCTTCTTGTATATACGCATTAAGCAATCGATATCGAAATGCTTCAAATAACTGGTTTAACATATTTAAGTTAATAAACCTTCTTTAACGAACTGAAGTGTGCATAAAGCCATGGCGGCATAATGGCAGTGCATGTAGAAGAATTCCGTTAGGTTATATTTAGGTATAAAGTCGATTTTCTTGTATATACACATTTAGCAATCGATATCGAGATGCTGTAAATCATTAGTTTTACATTTTTAAGTTAATTAGCCGTCTTTAACGTAATGAAGGTGATATAAAGCCATGGCGGCATAACGACAGTACATTTGTAAGTATTCCGTAATCTTATGTTTAGATATAAATTCGATTTTCTTTTATATACATATATAGCTATCGATATCGAAATGCTTCAAATCATTAGTTTAACATATTTAAGTTAATAAACCTTCTTTAACGAACTGAACATAAATCCATAACGGCATAACGGCAGTGCATCTGGAATAATTCCGTTATCTTATATTAATGTATAAATTAGATTTTCTTGCATATACACATTTAGCAATCGATATCGAAATGCTTCAAATCATTAGTTTAACATATTTAAGTTAACTAACCTTCTTTATCTTACTTAAGTTTATATAAAGCCATAACGGTATAACGGCAGTGAAGTTGGATGAATTCCGTAATCTTATATTAAGGTAAAAAGTCGATTTTGTTGTATATACACAGTTAGCAATCTATATCGAAATGCTTCAAATCATTAGTTTAACATATTTAAGTTAATTAATCTTCTTTAACGAACAGAAGTTGGCGTAAAGCCATGGCGGCATAACGGCAGTGCATTAAGAGGAATTACGTAATCTTATATTTAGGTATAAAGTCGACTTTCTTGTATTTACACATTTAGCAATCGATATCGAAAATCTTCAAATCATTAGTTTAACATATTTAAGTTAATTAATCTTCTTTAACGAACAGAAGTTGGCGTAAAGCATTGGCGGCATAACGGCAGTGCATTTAGAAGAATTCCGTAATCTTATATTTAGGTATAAAGTCGATTTTCTTGTATATACACATTTAGCAATCGATATCGAGATGGTTAAACTCTTTAGTTTAACATATTTAAGTTAATAAACCTTCTTTAACGATCTGAAGTTTGCATATAGCCATGACGGCATAACGGCAGTGCATGTAGAAGAATTCCGTAATCTTATATTTAGATATAAAGTCGATTTTCTTGTATATACACATATAGCTATCGATATCGAAATGCTTCAAATCATTAGTTTAACATATTTAAGTTAATAAACCTTCTTTAACGAACGCAAGTTGGCTTAAAACCTTGGCGGCATAACGGCAGTGCATGTAGAAGAATTCCGTAATCTTATATTTATGTATAAAGTCGATTTTCTTATATATACACATTTACCAATCGATATCGAAATGCTTCAAATCATTAGTTTAACATATTTAAGTTAATTAATATTCTTTAACGAACAGAAGTTGGCGTAAAGCCATGGCGGCATAACGGCAGTGCATGTAGAAGAATTCCGTAATCTTATATTTAGGTATAAAGTCGATTTTCTTGTATATACACATTTAGCTATCGATATCGAAATGCTTCAAATCATTAGTTTAACATATTAAGATAATAAACATTTTTTAGCTTACTGAAGTCTACATAAAGCCTTAACGGTATAACGGCAGTGCATTTAGAAGAATTCCGTAATGTTATAATTTTATATTTAGGCATAAAGTCGATTTGCTTGTATTTACACATTTAGCAATCGATATCGAAATGCTTCAAACCATTACTTTAACATATTTAAAATAATTTACCTTCTTTAACGTATTCAAGGTGATATAAAGCCATGGCGGCATAACGACAGTACATGTGGAAGAATTCCGTAATCTTATATTTAGGTATAAAGTCGATTTTCTTGTATATACACATTTTGCAATCGATATCAAAATGCTTCAAATAACTGGTTTAGCATATTTAAGTTAATTTACTTTCTTTATCTTACTGATGTTTACATAAAGCCATAACGACATAGTGGCAGTATATGTTGCAGAATTCCGTTATCTTATATTTAGGTATAAAGTCGATTTTATTGTACATACACATTTAGCAATCGATATCGAAATGCTTCATCTCATAAGTTTAACATATTTAAGTTAATAAACCTTCTTTAACGTACTGAAATTTATATAAAGCCATAACGGCATAACGGCAGTGTATTTCGAAGAATTCCGTAATCTTATATTTAGATATAAAGCCGAATTTGTATTATATACGCATTTAGCAATCGATATCGAAATGCCTCAAATCATTAGTTTAACATATTTAAAATAATTAACCTTCTTTAACGTAATGAAGGTGATATAAAGCCATGGCGGCATAACGACAGTGCATTTAGAAGAATTCCGTAATCTTATATTTAGGTATAAATTCGATTTTGTTGTATATACGCATTTAGCAATCGATATCGAAATGCTTCAAATAACTGGTTTAGCATATTTAGGTTAATTAACCTTCTTTATCTTACTGAAGTTTACATAAAGCCATAACGGCATAACAGCAATATATTTGGGTGAATTCCGTAAGCTTTTATTTAGGTATAAAATCGATTTTCTTGTACATATACATTTAGCAATCGATATCGAAATGCTCAAATCATTAGTTTAACATATTTGAGTAAATTAATCTTTTTTAACGTACTGAAATTTATATAAAGCCATAACAGCATAACGGCAGTGCATTTAGAAGAATTACGTTACCTTATATTTAGGTATAAAGTCGATTTCCTTGTATATACGCATTTAGCAATCGTTATCGACATGCTTCAAATCATTAGTTTAACATATTTAAGTTAATAAACCTTCTTTAACGTACTGAAATTTATAAAAAGCCATAACGGCATAACGGCACTATATTTGGGTGAATTCCGTAATCTTTTACTTAGGTATAAAATCGATTTTCTTGTACATGCACATTTAGCAATCCATATCGAAATGCTTCAAATCATTAGTTTAGCATATTTAAGTAAATTAATCTTCTTTAGCGAACTGAAATTTATATAAAGCCATAACGGCGTAACGGGAGTGTATTTCGATGAATTCCGTAATCTTATATTTAGGTATAAAGTCGACTTTCTTGTATTTACACATTTAGCAATCGATATCGAAAATCTTCAAATCATTAGTTTAACATATTTAAGTTAATTAACCTTCTTTAACGTAATGAAGGTGATATAAAGCCATAACGGCATGAAGGGAGTGTATTTCGATGAATTCCGTAATCTTATATTTAGGTATAAAGTCGACTTTCTTGTATTTACACATTTAGCAATCGATATCGAAAATCTTCAAATCATTAGTTTAACATATTTAAGTTAATTAACCTTCTTTAACGTAATGAAGGTGATATAAAGCCATAACGGCATAAAGGGAGTGTATTTCGATGAATTCCGTAATCTTATATTTAGGTATAAAGTCGACTTTCTTTTATATACTCATTTAGCAATCGATATCGAAATGCTTCAAATCATTAGTTTAATATATTTAAGTTAATAAAGCTTCTTTACCGCACTGTAGTTAGCATAAAGCCATGGCGGCATAACGGCAGTGTATGTAGAAGAATTCCGAAATCTTATCTTTAGGTATAAAGTCGATTTTCTTGTATATATACATATAGCAATCGATATCGAAATGCTTAAAATCATTGGTTTAAAATATTTAAGTTCATAAACCTTCTTTAACGAACTGAAGTTGGCATAAAGCAATGGCGGCATAACAGCAGTGCATTTAGAAGAATTCCGTAATCTTATATTTAGGTATAAAGTCGATTTTGTTGTATATACGCATTAAGCAATCGATATCGAAATGCTTCAAATAACTGGTTTAACATATTTAAGTTAATTAACCTTCTTTAACGTAATGAAGGTGACATAAAGCCAGAACGGCATAAAGGGAGTGTATTTCGATGAATTCCGTAATCTTATATTTAGGTATAAAGTCGAATTTCTTATATATACTCATTTAGCAATCTATATCGAAATGCTTCAAATCATTAGTTTAATATATTTAAGTTGATAAAGCTTCTTTAACGAACTGGACATAAATCCATAACGGCATAACGGCAGTGCATTTGGATGAATTCCGTAATCTTATATTAAGGTAAAAAGTCGATTTTGTTGTATATACACATTTAGCAATCGATATCGAAATGCTTCAAATCATTAGTTTAATATATTTAAGTTAATAACGCTTCTTTAACGCACTGAAGTTAACATAAAGCCATGGCGGCATAACGGCAGTGTATGTTTAAGAATTCCGAAATCTTATATTTAGGTATATAGTCGATTTTCTTGTATATATACATATAGCAGTCGATATCGAAATGCTTCAAATCATTAGTTTAAAATATTTAAGTTCATAAACCTTCTTTAACGAACTGAAGTTGGCATAAAGCAATGGCGGCATAACAGCAGTGCATTAAGAAGAATTCCGTAATCCTATATTTAGGTATAAAGTCGATTTTGTTGTATATACGCATTAAGCAATCGATATCGAAATGCTTCAAATGACTGGTTTAACATATTTAAGTTAATAAAGCTTCTTTAACGAACTGAAATTTATATAAAGCCATAACGGCGTAACGGGAGTGTTTCGATGAATTCCGTAACCTTATATTTAGGTATAAATTCGACTTTCTTGTATTAACACATTTATCAATCGATATCGAAAATCTTCAAATCATTAGTTTAACATATTTGAGTTAATTAATCTTCTTTAACGAACAGAATTTAGAAGAACTTCGTAATCTTATATTTAGGTATAAAGTCGATTTTCTTGTATATACACATTTAGAAATCGATATCGAAATGCTTCAAAGTATTAGTTTAATATATTTAAGTTAATTAAACATCTTTATTTTACTGAAGTCTACAAAAGCCTTAACGGCATAACGGCAGTGCATTTAGAAGAATTACGTAATCATATATTTAGGTATCAAGTCGATTTTCTTGTATATACACATTTTTCAATCGATATCAAAATGCCTCAAATAACTGGTTTAGCATATTTAAGTTAATTAACTTTCTTTATCTTACTGAAGTTTACATAACGCCATAACGACATAACGGCAGTATATGTGGCAGAATTCCGTAATCTTATATTTAGGTATAAAGTCGATTTTATTGTACATACACATTTAGCAATCGATATCGAAATGCTTCATCTCATAAGTTTAACATATTTAAGTTAATAAACCTTCTTTAACGAACTGAAATTTATATAAAGCCATAACGGCATAACGGGAGTGTATTTCGATGAATTCCGTAATCTTATATTTAGGTATAAAGTCGACTTTCTTGTATTAACACATTTAGCAATCGATATCGAAAATCTTCAAATCATTAGTTTAAAATATTTAAATTAATTAATCTTCTTTAACGAACAGAAGTTGGCGTAAAGCCATGGCGGCATAACGGCAGTGCATTTAGAATAATTCCGTTATCTTATATTAATGTATAAAGTCGATTTTCTTGCATATACACATTTAGCAATCGATATCGAAATGCTTCAAATCATTAGTTTAACATATTTAAGTAAATTAACCTTCCTTAGCAAACTGAAATTTATATAAAGCCATAACGGCGTAACGGGAGTGTATTTCGATGAATTCCGTAATCTTGTATTTAGATATAAAGTCGATTTTCTTGTATATATACATATAGCAATCGATATCGAAATGCTTCAAATCATTAGTTTAAAATATTTAAGTTCATAAACCTTCTTTAACGTACTGAAGTTGGCATAAAGCCATGGCGGCATAACGGCAGTGTATGTTGAAGAATTCCGAAATCTTATATTTAGGTATAAAGTCGATTTTCTTCTATATATACATATAGCAATCGATATCGAAATGCTTCAAATCATTACTTTAAAATATTTAAGTTCATAAACCTTCTTTAACGAACTGAAGTTGGCATCAAGCCATGGCGACATAACGGCAGTGTATGTTGAAGAATTCCGAAATATTATATTTAGGTATAAAGTCGATTTTCTTGTATATATACATATAGCAATCGATATCAAAATGCTTCAAATCATTAGTTTAGCATATTTAAGTAAATTAACCTTCTTTAGCAAACTGAAATTTATATAAAGCCATAGCGGCGTAACGGGAGTGTATTTCGATGAATTCCGTAATCTTGTATTTAGATATAAAGTCGATTTTCTTGTATATACACATTTAGCAATCGATATCGAGATGGTTCAACTCATTAGTTTAACATATTTAAGTTAATAAACCTTCTTTAACGATCTGAAGTTTGCATATAGCCATGAAGGCATAACGGCGGTGCATGTAGAAGAATTCCGTAATCTTATATTTAGTTATAAAGTCGATTTTCTTGTATATACACATTTAGCTATGGATATTGAAATGCTTCAAATCATTAGTTTAACATATTAAGTTAATAAACATTTTTTAGCTTACTGAAGTCTACATAAAGTCTTAACGGTATAACGCCAGTGCATTTAGAAGAATTCCGTAATGTTATAATTTTATATTTAGGTATAAAGTCGATTTTCTTGTATTTACACATTTAGCAATCGATATCGAAATGCTTCAAACCATTAGTTTAACATATTTAAAATAATTTACCTTCTTTAACGTATTGAAGGTGATATAAAGCCATGGCGGCATAACGACAGTACATGTGGAAGAATTCCGTAATCTTATATTTAGGTATAAAGTCGATTTTCTTGTATATACACATTTTTCAATCGATATCAAAATGCTTCAAATAACTGGTTTAGCATATTTAAGTTAATTAACTTTCTTTATCTTACTGAAGCTTACATAAAGCCATAACGACATAACGGCAGTATATGTGGCAGAATTCCGTAATCTTATATTTAGGTATAAAGTCGATTTTATTGTACATACACATTTAGCAATCGATATCAAAATGCTTCATCTCATAAGTTTAACATATTTAAGTTAATAAATCTTCTGTAACGTACTGAAATTTATATAAAGCCATAACGGCATAACGGCAGTGTATTTCGAAGAATTCCGTAATCTTTTATTTAGATATAAAGCCGAATTTGTTGTATATACGCATTTAGCAATCGATATCGAAATTCTTCAAATCATTAGTTTAACATATTTAAAATAATTAACCTTCTTTAACGTATTGAAGGTGATATAAAGCCATGGCGGCCTAACGACAGTGCATTTAGAAGAATTCCGTAATCTTATATTTAGGTATAAATTCAATTTTCTTGTATATACGCATTTAGCAATCGATATCGAAATGCTTCAAATAACTGGTTTAGCATATTCGGGTTAATTAACCTTCTTTATCTTACTGAAGTTTACATAAAGCCATAACGGCATAACGGCAGTATATTTGGGTGAATTCTGTAAGCTTTTATTTAGGTATAAAATCGATTTTCTTGTACATATACATTTAGCAATCGATATCGAAATGCTCAAATCATAAGCTTAACATATTTGAGTAAATTAACCTTCTTTAACGTACTGAAATTTATATACAGCCATAACAGCATAACGGCAGTGCATTTCGAAGAATTACGTTATCTTATATTTAGGTATAAAGTCGATTTCCTTGTATATACGCATTTAGCAATCGATATCGACACGCTTCAAATCATTAGGTTAACATATTTACGTTAATAAACCTTCTTTAACGCACAGAAGTCTTCATAAAGCCTTAACGGTATAACTGCAGTGCATTTAGAAGAATTCCGTAATCTTATATTTAGGTATAAAGTCGATTTTGTTGTATATACTCATTTAGCAATCGATATCGAAATGCTTCAAATCATTAGTTTAATATATTTAAGTTAATAAAGCTTCTTTAACGCACTGAAGTTAACATAAAGCCATGGCGGCATAACGGCAGTGCATGTAGAAGAATTCCGTAATCTTATATTTAGGTATGAAGTCGATTTTCTTGTATATACACATTTAGCAATCGATATCGAAATGCTTCAAATCATTAGTTTAACATATTTAAGTTAGTAAACCTTCTTTAACGCACTGACGTTTTCATAAAGCCTTAACGGTATAACTGCAGTGCATTTAGAAGACTTCCGTATTCTTATATTTAGGTATAAAGTCGATTTTCTTATATTTACATATTTAGCAATCGATACCGAAATGCTTCAAATCATTAGTTTAACGTATTCAAGTTAATTAACCCTCTTTGTCTTACTTAAGTCTACATAAAGCCATAACGGTATATCGGCAGTGCATTTGGATGAATTCCGTAATTTTATATTAAGGTAAAAAGTCGATTTTGTTGTATATACACATTTAGCAATCGATATTGAAATGCTTCATCTCATAAGTTTAACATATTTAAGTTAATAAACCTTCTTTAACGATCTGAAGTTTGCATATAGCCATGGCGGCATAACGGCAGTGCATGTAGAAGAATTCCGTAATCTCATATTTAGGTATAAAGTCGATTTTCTTGTATATACACATTTAGCTATCGATATCGAAATGCTTCAAATCATTAGTTTAACATATTAAGATAATAAACGCTTTTTACCTTACTGAAGTTTACATAAAGCCTTAACGGTATAACGCCAGTGCATTTAGAAGGATTCCGGAAAGTTATAATTTTATATTTAGGTATAAAGTCGATTTTCTTTTATTTACACATTTAGCAATCGATATCGAAATGCTTCAAACCATTAGTTTAACATATTTAAAATAATTAACCTTCTTTAACGTAATGAAGGTGATATAAAGCCAATGCTGCATAACGACAGTGCATGTAGAAGAATTTCGTAATCTTATATTTAGGTTAGGTTAGTCGATTTTCTTATATTTACACATTTAGCAATCGATATCGAAAATCTTCAAATCATTATTTTAACATATTTAAGTTTATTAACCTTCTTTAACGTAATGAAGGTGATATAAGCCAGGGTGGCATAACGACAGTGCATTAAGAAGAATTCCCTAATCTTATATTTAGGTATAAATTCGATTTTCTTTTATATACACATTTAGCAAGCGATATCGAAATGCTTCAAATCATTAGTTTAACATATTTAAGTTAGTAAAACTTCTTTAACGCACTGACGTCTTCATAAAGCCTTAACGGTATAACTGCAGTGCATTTAGAAGACTTCCGTATTCTTATATTTAGGTATAAAGTCGATTTTGTTGTACATACACATTTAGCAATCGATATCGAAATGCTTCAAATCATTAGTTTAATATATTTAAGTTAATTAATCTTCTTTAACGTAATGAAGGTGATATAAAGCCATGGCTGCATAAGGACAGTGCATGTAGAAGAATTTCGTAATCTTATATGTAGGTATATAGTCGATTTTCTTATATTTACACATTTAGCAATCGATATCGAAATGCTTCAAATCATTAGTTTAACATATTTAAGTTAATTAAGCTTCTTAAACGTACTGAAGTTGATATAAAGCCATGGCGGCATAACGACAGTACATTTGGAAGAATTCCGTAGTCTTATATTTAGGTATAAAGTCGATTTTCTTGCATATACGCATTTAGCAATCGATATCGAAATGCTTCAAATCATTAGTTTAACATATTTAAGTTAATTATTCCTCTTTATCTTACTGAAGTCTACAAAAGCCATAACGGCAGTATATTTGGGTGAATTCCGTAATCTTTTATTTAGGTATAAAATCGATTTTCTTGTGTATACACATTTAGCAACCTTCTTTAACGATCTGAAGTTTGCATATAGCCATGACGGCATAACGGCGGTGCATGTAGAAGAACTCCGTAATCTTATATTTAGTTATAAAGTCGATTTTCTTGTATATACACATTTAGCTATCGATATTGAAATCCTTCAAATCATTAGTTTAACATATTAAGTTAATAAACATTTTTTAGCTTACTGAAGTCTACATAAAGCCTTAACGGTATAACGGCAGTGCATTTAGAAGAATTCCGTAATGTTATAATTTTATATTTAGGCATAAAGTCGATTTTCTTGTATTTACACATTTAGCAGTCGATATCGAAATGCTTCAAATCATTAGTTTAACATATTTAAGTTAATAAACCTTCTTTAACGCACTGAAGTCTATATAAAGCCTTAACGGTATAACTGAACTGCATTTAGAAGAACTCCGTTATCTTATATTTAGGTCTTAATTCGACTTTCTTGTATATACTCATTTAGCAAGCGATATCGAAATGCTTCAACTCATTAGTTTAACATATTTAAGTTAATTAACCTTCTTTAACGTATTGAAGTTGATATAAAGCCATAACGACAGTACATTTGGAAGAATTCCGTAATCTTATAATTAGGTATAAATTCGATTTTCTTGTAAATACACATTTAGCAAGCGATATCGAAATGCTTCAACTCGTTAGTTTAACATATTTAAGTTTATTAACCTTCTTTAACGTATTGAAGTTGATATAAAGCTATAACGGCAGTGCATTTGGAAGAATTCCGTAATCTTATATTTAGGTATAAAGTCGATTTTCTTGTATAGACACATTTTGCAATCGATATCGAAATGCTTCAAATAACTGGTTTAGCATATTTAAGTTAATTAACCTTCTTTATCTTACTGAAGTTTACATAAAGCCATAACGGTATAACGGCAGTGCATTTGGAAGAATTCCGTAATTTTATATTTAGGTATAAAGTCGATTTTCTTGTATATACTCATTTAGCAATCGATATCGAAATGCTTTAAATCAATAGTTTAACATACTTAAGTTAATAAAGCTTCTTTAGAAGAACTCCGTTATCTTATACTAAGGTATAAAGTCGATTTTCTTGTATATACACATTTAGAAATCGATATCGAAATGCTTCAAATCATTAGTTTAACATATTTAAGTTAGTTGACCTTCTTTAACGTATTGAAGTTGACATAAAGCCATGGCGGCATTACGGCAGTGCATTTAGAAGATTTCTGTTATCTTATATTTAGGTATAAAGTCGATTTTGTTGTATATATACATATAGCAATCGATATCGAAATGCTTCAAACCATTAGTTTAACATATTTAAGTTAATAAACCTTCTTTAACGCATTGAAGTTGATGTAAAGCCATGGCGGCATAACGGCAGTGCATTTAGAAGAATTCCGTTATCTTATATTTAGGTATAAAGTCGATTTTGTTGTATAGACACATTTAGCGATCGATATCGAGATGCTTCAACTCATAAGCTTAACATATTTAAGTTAATAAACCTCCTTTAACGAACTGAAGTTGGCATATAGCCACGGCGGCATAACGACAGTACATGTGGAAGAATTCCGTAATCTTATATTTAGGTATAAAGTCGACTTTCTTGTATATATAAATTTCGCAATCGATATTGAAATGCTTCAGATAACTGGTTTAACATATTTAAGTTAATAAACCTCCTGTTAGCGAACTGAAGTTGACATAAAGCCATAACGGCAGGGCATTTGGAAGGATGCCGTAGTCTTATATTTAGGCATAAAGTCGATTTTCTTGTATATACACACTTTGCAATTGAAATCGAAATGCTTCAAATCATTAGTTTAACATATTTAAGTTAATTATCCGTCTTTATCTTACTGAAGTCTACAAAAGCCTTAACGGCATAACGGCAGTGCATTTGGAAGAGTTCCGTAATCTTATATTTAGGTATTAAGTCGATTTTCTTGTATATACGCATTTAGCAATCGACATCGAAATGCTTTAAATCATTAGTTTAACATATTAAAGTTAATTAACCATCTTTAACGTAATGACGGTGATATAAAGCCATGGCGGCATAACGACAGTGCATGTAGAAGAATTCCGTAATCTTATATATAGGTATAAATTCAATTTTCTTGTATATACACACTTTGCAATTGAAATCGAAATGCTTCAAATCATTAGTTTAACATATTTAAGTAAATTATCCGTCTTTATCTTACTGAAGTCTACAAAATCCTTAACGGCATAACGGCAGTGCCTTTGGAAGAGTTCCGTAATCTTATATTTAAGTATTAAGTCAATTTTCTTGTATATACGCATTTAGCAATCGATATCGAAATGCTTCAAATCATAAGTTTAACATATTTAAGTTAATTAACCCTCTTTATCTTACTGAAGTTTACATAAAGCCATAACGGCAGTATATTTATTTATTCCGTTATCTTATATTTAGGTATAAAGTCGATTTTGTTGTACATACACATTTAGCAATCGATATCGAAATGCTTCAAATCATTAGTTTAACATATTTGAGTTAATAAACCTTCTTTAACGAACGGAAGTTCGCATAAAGACATGGCGACATAACGGCAGTGCATTTAGAAGAATTCCCTAATCTTATGTTTAGGTATAAAGTCGATTTTCTTGTATGTACATATTTAGCAATCGATATCGATATGTTTCACCTCATTATTTTAACATATTTAAGTAAATAAACCTTCTTTAACGAACTGAAGTTGGCATAAAGCTATGGCGGCATAACGGCAGTGCATGTAGAATAATTCCGTTATCTTATATTTAGGTATAAAGCCGATTTTCTTGTATATACACATTTAGCAATCGATATCGATATGCTCCAAATCATTACTTTAACATATTTAAGTTAATAAACCTTCTTTAACGAACGGAAGTTGGCATAAAGCCATGGCGACATAACGACAATATATTTGGAAGAATTCCGTAGTCTTATATTTATGTATAAAGTCGATTTTCTTGTATATAAAATTTAGCTATCGATATTGAAA
>JAPZAG010001104.1:0-40485 GCA_027475135.1 Bactrocera correcta | reverse complement strand
GCCCCTAAATATAAGATTACGGTTTCTTCAATGACTGCCTTTATGCCCCATGGCTTTTTTAACTTATCGTTAAAAAGGTTTTAACTTAAATATGTAAACTAATTATTTTAAGCATTTAGATATCGATTGCTAAATGTGTATATACAACAAAATCGAATTTATACCTAAATATAAGCTTACGGAATTCTTCTAAATGCACTGCCGTTAGGCCGCCATGGCTTTATGTTAACTTCAGTGCGTTAAAGAAGCTTTATTTACTTAAATATGTTAAACCAGTTATTTGAAGCATTTCGATACCGATTGCTTAATTCATATATAAAAGAAAATCGACTTTATACCTAAATATATGATTACGGAATTCTTCCAAATGTACTGTCGTTATGCCATCATGGCTTTATATCAACTTCAATACGTTAAAAAAGGTTAATTAACTTAAATATGTTAAACAAATGATTTGAAGCATTTAGATATCGATTGCTAAATGTAAGTATACAAAAAAATCGAATTTATACCTAAATATAAGATTACGGATTTCTTCTACATGCACTGCCGTAATGTCGCCATGGCTTTGTGTTAACTTCAGTGCGTTAAAGTAGGTTTATTAACTTAAATATGTCAAACTAATGATTTGAAGCATTTCGATATCGATTGCTAAATCAGTATATACAAGAAAATCGACTTTATACCTAAATATAAGATAACGTAATTCTTCTAAATGCTTTGCCGTTATGTTGTTAAGGCGTTTGTAGACTTCAGTAAGATAAAGAGGGTTAATTAACTTAAATATGTTAAACTAATGATTTGAGGCATTTCGATATCGATTGCTAAGTGTGTATATAAAAGAAAATCGACTTTATACCTAAATATAAGATTACGGAATTCTTCTAAATGCACTGCCGTTATGGCTTTATGTTAACTTCAGTTCGGTTAAGAAGGTTTATTAACTAAAATATGTTACACTAGTTATTTGAAGCATTTCGAAATCGTTTGCTTAATGTATATATACAAGAAAATCGATTTTATACCTAAATATATGATTACGGAATACTTCCAAATGTACTGTCGTTATGCCACCATGGCTTTATATCAACTTCAATACGTTAAAAAAAGTTAATTAACTTAAATATGTTAAACTAATGATTTGAAGCATTTAGATATCGATTGCTAAATGTGTATATACAAAAAAATCGAATTTAAACCTAAATATAAGATTACGGATTCCTTCTACATGCACTGCCGTTATGTCGCCATGGCTTTGTGTTAACTTCAGTGCGTTAAAGTAGGTTTGTTAACTTAAATATGTCAAACTAATGATTTGAAGCATTTCGATATCGATTACTAAATGAGTATTACAAGAAAATCGACTTTATACCTAATTAAAAGATTATGTACTTCTTGTAAATGCTTTGCCGTTATGCCTTTAAGGCGTTTGTAGACTTCAGTAAGATAAAGAGGGTTAATTAACTTACATATATTAAACTAATGATTTTAAACATTTCGATATCGATTGCTAAATGTGTATATACAAGAAAATCGACTTTATACCTAAATATATGATAACGGAATTCTTCTACATACACTGCCGTTATGCCGTTAAGACGTTTGTAGACTTCAGTAAGATAAAGGGGGTTAATTAACTTAAATATGTTAAACTAATGATTTGAGGCATTTCGATATCGATTGCTAAATGTGTATATACAAGAAAATCGACTTTATACCTAAATATATGATAACGGAATTCTTCTACATACACTGCCGTTATGCCGTTAAGGCGTTTGTAGACTTCAGTAAGATAAAGGGGGTTAATTAACTTAAATATGTTAAACTAATGATTTGAAGCATTTCGATATATATTGTTAAATGTGTAAATACAAGAAAATCGACTTTATACTTAAATATGAGCTTACGGAATTCTTCTAAATGCACTGCCGTTATGCCGTTATGGCTTTATGTTAACTTCAGTTCGTTAAAGAAGGTTTATTAACTTAGATATGTTACACCAGTTATTAGAAGCATTTCGAAATCGATTGCTTAATGCATATATACAAGAAAATCGACTTTATACCTAAATATAAGATTACGGAATTCTTCCAAATGTACCGTCGTTGTGCCGCCATGGCTTTATATCAACTTCAATATTTTAAAGAAGATTAATTAACTTAAATATGTTAAACTAATTATTTGAGGCATTTCGATATCGATTGCTTAGTGCATATATACACCAAAATCGACTTTATACCTAAATATAAGCTTACGGAATTCTTCTAAATGCACTGCCGTTATTTCGTTATGGCTTTATGTTAACTTCAGTTCGTTAAAGAAGGTTTATTAACTTAGATATGTTACACCAGTTATTTGAAGCATTTCGAGATCGATTGCTTAATGCATATATACAAGAAAATCCACTTTATACCTAAATATAAGATTACGGAATTCTTCCAAATGTACAGTCGTTATGCCGCCATGGCTTTATATAAACTTCAATATGTTAAAGAAGGTTAGTTAACTTAAATAAGTTAAACTAATGATTTGAGGCATTTCGATATCGATTGCTAAATGTGTATATACAACAAAATCGATATTATACCTAAATATAAGATTACGAAATTCTCCCAAATGCACAACTTCAGTAAGATAAAGAAGGTTAACTAACTTAAATATGTTAAACTAATGATTTGAAGCATTTCGATATCGATTGCTAAATGTGTATATACAACAAAATCGACTTTATACCTAAATATAAGATAACGTAATTCTTCTAAATGCTTTGCTGTTATGCCGTTAAGCCGTTAAGCCGTTTGTAGACTTCAGTAAGATAAAGAGGGTTAATTAACTTAAATATGTTAAACTAATGATTTAAAGCATTTCGAAATCGATTGCTTAATGCATATATTCAAGAAAATCGACTTTATACCGAAATCTAAGCTTACGGAATTCTTCTAAATGCACTGCCGTTATGCCGCCATGGCTTTATGTTAACTTCAGTGCGTTAAAGAAGCTTTATTAACTTAAATATGTTAAACCAGTTATTTGAAGCATTTCGATATCGTTTGCTTAATGCATATATACAAGAAAATCGGCTTTATACCTAAATATAAGATTACGGAATTCTTCCAAATGTACTGTCGTTATGCCACCATGGCTTTATATCAACTTCAATACGTTAAAAAAGGTTAACTAACTTAAATATGTTAAACTAATGATTTGAAGCATTTAGATATCGATTGCTAAATGTGTATATACAAAAAAATCGAATTTATGCCTAAATATAAGATTACGGATTTCTTCTACATGCACTGCCGTTACGCAGCCATGGCTTTGTGTTAACTTCAGTGCGTTAAAGTAGGTTTGTTAGCTTAAATATGTCAAACTAATGATTTGAAGCATTTCGATATCAATTGCTAAATCAGTATATACAAGAAAATCGACTTTATACCTAAATATAAGATTACGTAATTCTTCTAAATGCTTTGCCGTTATGCCTTTAAGGCGTTTGTAGACTTCAGTAAGATAAAGAGGGTTAATTAACTTAAATATGTTAAACTAATGATTTGAGGCATTTCGATATCGATCGCTAAATGTGTATATACAAGAAAATCGACTTTTTACCTAAATATAAGATTACGGAATTCTTCTAAATGCACTGCCGTTATGCAGTTATGGCTTTATGTTAACTTCTGTTCGTTAAAGAAGGTTTATTAACTTAAATATGTTAAACTAATGATTTGAAGATTTTCGAAATCGATTGCTAAATGCATATATACAAAAAAATCTTCTTTATACCTAAATATAAGATTAAGGATTTCTTCCAAATGTACTGTCGTTATGCCGCTATGGCTTTATATCACCTCAATACGTCAAAGAAGGTTAATTAACTTAACTTGTTAAACTAATGATTTGAAGCATTTTATATATATATATATACAACAAAATCGACTTTATACCTAAATACAAGATTAGGGATTTCTTCCAAATGCACTGCCGTTATACCGTTATGGCTTTATGTTAATTTCATTTCGTTAAAGAAGGTTTATTAACTTAGATATATTACATCAGTTAATGGAAGCATTTCGAAATCGATTGCTAAATGCATATATACAAGAAAATCGAATTTATACCCAAATATAAGATTACGGAATTCTTCCAAATGTTCTGTCGTTATGCCGCCATGGCTTTATATCAACTTCAATATGTTAAAAAAGGTTAATTAACTTAAATATGTTAAACTAATGATTTGAGGCATTTCGATATCGATTGCTAAATGTGTATATACAACAAAATCGACTTTATACCTAAATATAAGCTTGCGAAATTCTCCCAAATGCACTGCCGTTGTACCGTTATGGCTTTATGTGAACTTCAGTAAGATAAAAAAGGTTAATTAACTTAAATACGTTAAACTAATGATTTGAGGCATTTCGATATCGATTGATAAATGTGTGTATACAAGAAAATCAACTTTATACCTAAATATAAGATTACGGAATTATTCTAAATGCACTGTCGTTATGTCGCCATGGATTTATGCCAACTTCAGTTCGTTAAAGAAAGTTTATTAACTTAAATATGTTAAAATAATGATTTGAAGCATTTCGATATCGATTGCTAAATGTGTATATACAACAAAATCGACTTTATACCTAAATATAAGATTACGTAATTCTTCTAAATGCTTTGCCGTTATGCCGTTAAGCCGTTTGTAGACTTCAGTAAGATAAATGGGGTTAATTAACTTAAATATGTTAAACTATTGATTTGAAGCATTTTGATATCGATTGCTAAATGGGTATATACAAGAAAATCGACTTTATACCTAAATATAAGATTACGTAATTCTTCTAAATGCTTTGTCGTTATGCCGTTAAGGCTTTTGTAGACTTTAGTAAGATAAAGAGGGTTAATAAGCTTAAATATGTTAAACTAATGATTTGAAGCATTTCGATATCGATTGCTAAATGTGTATATACAACAAAATCGACTTTATACCTAAATATAAGATAACGTTATTCTTCTAAATGCTTTGCCTATATGCTGTTAAGATGTTTGTAGACTTCAGTAAGATAAAGAAGGTTAATTAACTTAAATACGTTAAACTAATGATTTGAGGCATTTCGATATCGATTGATAAATGTGTGTATACAAGAAAATCAACTTTATACCTAAATATATGATAACGGAATTCTTCCGAATGCACTGCCGTTATGCCGTTAAGGCTTTTGTAGATTTCATTAAGATAAAGAGGGTTAATTAGCTTAAATATGTAAAACCAGTTAATTGAAGCATTTCGATATCGATTGCTAAATGCGTATATACAACAAAATCGACTTTATACCTAAATATAAGCTAACGGAATTCTTCTACATGCACTGCCGTTATGCCGTTAAGGCGTTTGAAGACTTCAGTAAGATAAAGGGGGTTAATTAACTTAAATATGTTAAACTAATGATTTGAGGCATTTCGAAATCGATTGCTTAATGAATATACACAACAAAATCGACTTTATACCTAAATATAAGATTATGTAATTCTTCTTAATGCTTTGCCGTTATGCCGTTAAGGCGTTTGTTGACTTCAGTAAGATAAAGAGGGTAAGTTAACTTAAATATGTTAAACTAATGATTTGAAGCATTTCGATATCGATTGCTAAATGTGCATATGCAAGAAAATCGACATTATACCTAAATATAAGATTACGGATTTCTTCTACATGCACTGCCGTTATGCCGCCATGGCCTTGTGTTAACTTCAGTGCGTTAAAGTAGGTTTGTTAACTTAAATATGTTAAACTAATGATTTGAAGCATTTCAAAATCGATTGCTAAATGCATATATACAAGAAAATCGACTTAATACCTAAATATAAGATTACGGAATTCTTCTAAATGCACTGCCGTTATACCGTTATGGCTTTATCTTAACTTTAGTGCGTTAAAGAAGCTTTATTAAACCAGTTATTTGAAGCATTTCGATATCGATTGCTTAATGCATATATACAAGAAAATCGACTTTATACCTAAATATAAGATTACGGAATTCTTCCAAATGTACTGTCGTTATGCCGCCATGGCTTCATATCAACTTCAATACGTTAAAGAAGGATAATTAACTTAAATATGTTAAACTAAAGATTTGAAGCATTTCGATATCGATTGCTAAATGTGTATATACAAAAAAATCGAATTTATACCTAAATATAAGATTACGGATTTCTTCTACATGCACTGCCGTTATGCCGCCTTGGCTTTATCTTAACTTTAGTGCGTTAAAGAAGCTTTATTAAACCAGTTATTTGAAGCATTTCGATATCGATTGCTTAATGCATATATACAAGAAAATCGACTTTATACCTAAATATAAGATTACGGAATTCTTCTAAATGCACTGCCGTTATACCGTTATGGCTTTATCTTAACTTTAGTGCGTTAAAGAAGCTTTATTAAACCAGTTATTTGAAGCATTTCGATATCGATTGCTAAATGTGTATATACAAGCAAATCGACTTTATACCTAAATATAAGATTACGCAATTCTTCTAAATGCACTGCCGTCATGCCGTTATGGCTTTATGTTAACTTCTGTTCGTTAAAGAAGGTTAATTAACTTAAATATGTTAAACTAATGATTTGAAGCATTTCGATATCGATTGCTAAATAAGCATATACAAAAAAATCGAATTTATACCTAAATAGAAGATTACGGAATTCTTCTACATGCACTGCCGTTATGCCGCCATGGCTTTGTGTTAACTTCAGTGCGCTAAGGTAGGTTTGTTAACTTAAATATGTTAAACTAATGATTTGAAGCATTCCGCTATCGATTGCTAAATGAGTATATACAAGAAAATCGACTTTATACCTAAATATAAGGTTACTTAATTCTTCTAAATGCACTGCCGTTATGCCGTTATGGCTTTAATTTAACTTCAGTTCGTTTAAGAAGGTTTATTAACTTAGATATGTTACACCAGTTATTTGAAGCATTTAAAAATCGATTGCTTAATGCATATTTACAAGAAAATCGACTTTCTACCTAAATATAAGATTACGGAATTCTTCCAAATGTACTGTCGTTATGCCGCCATGGCTTTATATCAACTTCGATATGTTAAAGAAGGTTAATTAACTTAAATATGTTAAACTAATGATTTGAAGCATTTCGATATCGATTGCTAAATGTGTATATACAAGAAAATCGACTTAATACCTAAATATCAGACTACGGAATTCTTCCAAATGCACTGCCGTTATACCGTTATGGTTTTATGTTAACTTCAGTTAGGTAAAGAAGGTTTATTAAATTAAATATGTTAAACCAGTTATTTGAAGCATTTCGATATCGATTGCTAAATGAGTATATACAAGAAAATCGACTTTATACCTAAATATAAGATTACGGAATTCTTCCAAATGCACTGCCGTTATGCCGTTAAGGCTTTTGTAGACTTTAATAAGATAAAGTAGGGTTAATTAACTTAAATATGTTAAACAAATGATTTGAAGCATTTCGATATCGATTGCCAAATGCATATATGCAAGAAAATCGACTTTATACCTAAATATAAGATTACGGAATAATTCTGAATGCACTGCCGTTATGCCGCCATGGATTTGTGCCAACTTCAGTTCGGAAAAGAAGGTTTAATAACTTAAATATGTTAAACTAATGATTTGAAGCATTTCGATATCGATTGCTGAATGAGTATATACAAGAAAATCGCCTTTATACCTAAATATAAGATTATGGAATTCTTCCAAATGCACTGCCGTTATACCGCCATGGATTTATGCCAACTTCAGTTCGTTAAGGAAGGTTCATTAACCTAAATATGTTAAACTAATGATTTGAAGCATGTCGATATCGATAGCTATATGAGTATATACAAGAAAATCGACTTTATACCTAAATATAAGATTACGGAATTAGTCTAAATGCACTGCCGTTATGCTGCCATGGATTTATGCCAACTTCAGTTCGTTAAAGAAGGCTTATTAACCTAAATATGTTAAACTAATGATTTGAAGCATGTCGATATCGATAGCTAAATGAGTATATACAAGAAAATCGACTTTATACCTAAATATAAGATTACGGAATTCTTCCAAATGCACTGCCGTTATGCCGTTAAGGCTTTTGTAGACTTTAATAAGATAAAGAGGGTTAATTAACTTAAATATGTTAAACTTATGATTTGAAGCATTTCGATATCGATTGCTAAATGAGTATATACAAGAAAATCGACTTTATACCTAAATATAAGACTACGGAATTATTCTAAATGCACTGCCGTTATGCTGCCATGGCTATATGCCAACTTCAGATCGTTAAAGAAGGTTTATTAACCTAAATATGTTAAACTAATGATTTGAAGCATGTCGATATCGATAGCTAAATGAGTATATTCAAGAAAATCGACTTTATACCTAAATATAAGATTACGGAATTCTTCCAAATGCACTGCCGTTATGCCGTTAAGGCTTTTGTAGACTTTAATAACTTAATATGTTAAACTAATGATTTGAAGCATTTCGATATCGATTGCTAAATATGTATATACAAGAAAATCGACTTTATACCTAAATATAAGATTACGGAATTCTCCTAAATGCACTGGCGTTATACCGTTAAGGCTTTGTGTAGACTTCAGTAAGGTAAAAAAATTTATTAACTTAAATATGTTAAATTAATGATTTGAAGCATTTCGACATCGATTGCTAAATGAGTATATACAAGAAACTTGACTTTATACCTAAACATAGGATAACGGAATTCTTCCAAATACACTGCCGTTATTCCGCCAAGGCTTTATGTCAGCTTTAGTTCGTTAAAGTAGGTTTGTTAACTTAAATATGTTAAACTAATGATTTGAAGCATTTCGATATCGATTGTTATATGAGTATATACAAGAAAATCGAGTTTATACCTAAATATAGGATTACGGAATTCTTCCAAATGTACTGTCGTTATGCCACCATGGCTTTATATCACCTGCAATACGTTAAGAAGATTAATTAACTTAAATATGTTAAACTAATGGGTTGAAGCATTTCCATATCGATTGCTAAATATGTAAATACAAGAAAATCGACTTTACATCTAAATATAGGATTACGGAATTCTTCCAAATGTACTGTCGTTATGCCACCATGGCTTTGTATCAACTTCAATATGTTAAAGAAGGTTAATTAACTTAAATATGTTAAACTAATGATTTGAGGCATTTCGATATCGATTACTAAATGTGTATATACAACAAAATCGACTTTATACCTAAATATAAGATTACGGAATTCTTCCAAATGCACTGCCGTTATACCGTTATGGCTTTATGTAAACTTCAGTAAGATAAAGAAGGTTTATTAACCTAAATATGTTAAACTAATGATTTGAAGCATGTCGATATCGATAGCTAAATGAGTATATTCAAGAAAATCGACTTTATACCTAAATATAAGATTACGGAATTCTTCCAAATGCACTGCCGTTATGCCGTTAAGGCTTTTGTAGACTTTAATAACTTAATATGTTAAACTAATGATTTGAAGCATTTCGATATCGATTGCTAAATATGTATATACAAGAAAATCGACTTTATACCTAAATATAAGATTACGGAATTCTCCTAAATGCACTGGCGTTATACCGTTAAGGCTTTGTGTAGACTTCAGTAAGGTAAAAAAATTTATTAACTTAAATATGTTAAATTAATGATTTGAAGCATTTCGACATCGATTGCTAAATGAGTATATACAAGAAACTTGACTTTATACCTAAACATAGGATAACGGAATTCTTCCAAATACACTGCCGTTATTCCGCCAAGGCTTTATGTCAGCTTTAGTTCGTTAAAGTAGGTTTGTTAACTTAAATATGTTAAACTAATGATTTGAAGCATTTCGATATCGATTGTTATATGAGTATATACAAGAAAATCGAGTTTATACCTAAATATAGGATTACGGAATTCTTCCAAATGTACTGTCGTTATGCCACCATGGCTTTATATCACCTGCAATACGTTAAGAAGATTAATTAACTTAAATATGTTAAACTAATGGGTTGAAGCATTTCCATATCGATTGCTAAATATGTAAATACAAGAAAATCGACTTTACATCTAAATATAGGATTACGGAATTCTTCCAAATGTACTGTCGTTATGCCACCATGGCTTTGTATCAACTTCAATATGTTAAAGAAGGTTAATTAACTTAAATATGTTAAACTAATGATTTGAGGCATTTCGATATCGATTACTAAATGTGTATATACAACAAAATCGACTTTATACCTAAATATAAGATTACGGAATTCTTCCAAATGCACTGCCGTTATACCGTTATGGCTTTATGTAAACTTCAGTAAGATAAAGAAGGTTAATTAACTTAAATATGTTAAACTAATGATTTGAAGCATTTCGATATCGATTGCTGAATGCATATATACAAGAAAATCGACTTTATACCTAAATATAAGATTACGGAATTACTCTAAATGCACTGCCGTTATGCCGCCATGGATTTATGCCAACTTCGGTTCATTAAAGAAGGTTAATTAACTTAAATATGTTAAACTAATGATTTGAGGCATTTCGCTATCGATTGCTAAATGAGTATATACAAGAAAATCGACTTTATACCTAAATATAAGATTACGGAATTCTTCTAAATGCACTGCCGTTATGCCGTTAAGGCTTTTGTAGACTTTAGTAAGATAAAGAGGGTTAATACGCTTAAATATGCTAAACTAATGATTTGAAGCATTTCGATATCGAATGTTAAATGTGTATATACAACAAAATCGACTTTATACCTAAATATAAGATTACGTAATTCTTCTACATACTTTGCCGTTATGCTGTTAAGGCGTTTGTAGACTTCAGTAAGATAAAGAGGGTTAATTAACTTAAATATGTTAAACTAATGATTTGAAGCATTTCGATATCGATTGCTGAAAGAATATACAAGAAAATCGACTTTACACCTAAATATAAGATTACGGAATTTTCCTAAATGCAATGCCGTTATACCGCTAAGTCTTTGTGAAGACTTCAGTAAGCCAAAAAAAATGTATTAACTTAAATATGTTAAACTAATGATTTGAAGCATTTCGATATCGATTGCTTATTGTGTAAATTTAAGAAAATCGACTTTATACCTAAATATAAGATTACGGAACTATTCTAAATGCACTGCCGTTATGACGCCATGGATTTATGCCAACTTCCGTTCGTTAAAAAAGGTTTATTAACTTAAATATGTTAAACTAATGATTTGAAGCATTTTGATATCGATTGCTAAATGAGTATAAACAAGAAAATCGACTTTACACCTAAATATAAGATTACGGAATTCTCCTAAATGCACTGCCGTTATACCGTTAAGGATTTGTGTAGACTTCAGTAAGCTAAAAAAAGTTGATTAACTTAAATATGATAAACTAATGATTTGGTTCATTTCGATATCGATTGCTAAATGAGTATATACAGGAGAATCGACTTTATACCTAAATATAAGATTACGGAATTCTTCCAAATGCACTGCCGTTATGCCGTTAAGGCTTTTGTAGACTTTAGTAAGATAAAGAGGGTTAATTAACTTAAATATGTTAAACTTATGACTTGAAGCATTTCGATATCGATAGCTAAATATGTATATACAAGAAAATCGACTTTATACCTAAATATAATATTACGGAATTCTCCTAAATGCACTGGCGTTATACCGTTAAGGCTTTGTGTAGACTTCAGTAAGCTAAAAAAAGTTTATTAACTTAAATATGTTAATCTTATGATTTGAAGCATTTCGATATCGATTGCTAAATGAGTATATACAAGAAAATCGACTTTATACCTAAATATAAGATTACGGAATTATTCTAAATGCACTGCCGTTATGCCGCCATGGATTTATGCCAACTTCAGTTCGTTAAAGAAGGTTTATTAACCCACATATGTTAAACTAATGATTTGGAGCATGTCGATATCGATAGCTAAATGAGTATATACAAGAAAATCGACTTTATACCTAAATATAAGATTACGGAATCCTTCCAAATGCACTGCCAATATGCCGTTAAGGCTTTTGTAGACTTTAATTAGATAAAGAGGGTTAATTAACTTAAATATGTTAAACTTATGACTTGAAGCATTTCGATATCGATTGCTAAATATGTATATACAAGAAAATCGACTTTATACCTAAATATAAGATTACGGAATTCTCCTAAATGCACTGGCGTTATACCGTTAAGGCTTTGTGTAGACTTCAGTAAGCTAAAAAAAGTTTATTAACTTAAATATGTTAAACTAATGATTTGAAGCATTTTGATATCGATTGCTAAATGAGTATATACAAGAAACTTGACTTTATACCTGAACATAGAATAACGGAATTCTTGCAAATACACTGCCGTTATTCCGCCAAGGCTTTATGTCAACTTTAGTTCGTTAAAGTAGGTTTGTTAACTTAAATATGTTAAACTAATGATTTAAAGCATTTCGATATCGATTGTTAAATGAGTATATACAAGAAAATCGACTTTATACCTAAATATAGGATTACGGAATTCTTCCAAATGTACTGTCGTTATGCCACCATGGCTTTATATCACCTTCAATACGTTAAGAAGATTAATTAACTTAAATATGTTAAACTAATGGCTTGAAGCATTTCGATATCGATTGCTAAATATGTAAGTACAAGAAAATCGACTTTACATCTAAATATAAGATCACGGAATTCTTCTAAATGCACTGCCGTTTTACCGTTAAGGCTTTGTGTAGACTTCGGTAAGCTAAAAAAAGTTTATTAACTTAAATATGTTAAACTAATGATTTGAAGCATTTCGATATCGATTGCTTATTGTGTAAATTTGAGAAAATCGACATTATACCTAAACATAAGATTACGGAATTCTCCTCAATGCAATGCCGTTATACCGTTAAGGCTTTGTGTAGACTTCAGTAAGCCAAAAAAATTTATTAACTTAAATTTGTTAAACTAATGATTTGAAGCATTTCGATATCGATTGCTTATTGTGTAAATTTAAGAAAATCGACTTTATACCTAAATATAAGATTACGGAATTATTCTAAATGCACTGCCGTTATGACGCCATGGATTTATGCAAACTTCCGTTCGTTAAAAAAGGTTTATTAACTTAAATATGTTAAACTAATGATTTGAAGCATTTCGATATCGATTGCAAAATGAGTATATACAAGAGAATCGACTTTATACCTAAAAATAAGATTACGGAATTCTTCCAAATGCACTGCCGTTATGCCGTTAAGGCTTTTGTAGACTTTAGTAAGATAAAGAGGGTTAATTAACTTAAATATGTTAAACTAATGATTTGAAGCATTTCGATATCGATTGCTAAATATGTATATACAAGAAAATCGACTTTATACCTAAATATAAGATTACGGAATTCTTCCAAATGCACTGCCGTTATGCCGTTAAGGCTTTTGTAGACTTTAATAAGATAAAGAGGGTTAATTAACTTAAATATGTTAAACTAACGATTGGAAGCATTTCGATATCGATTGCTAAATATGTATATACAAGAAAATCGACTTTATACCTAAATATAAGATTACGGAATTCTCCTAAATGCACTGGCGTTATACCGTTAAGGCTTTGTGTAGACTTCAGTAAGCTAAAAAAAGCTTATTAACTTAAATATGTTAAACTAATGATTTGAAGCATTTTGATATCGATTGCTAAATGAGTATATACAAGAAACTTGACTTTATACCTAAACATAGAATAACGGAATTCTTGCAAATACACTGCCAAAGCCAAGGCTTTATGTCAACTTTAGTTCGTTAAAGTAGGTTTGTTAACTTAAATATGTTAAACTAATGATTTGAAGTATTTCGATATCGATTGTTAAATGAGTATATACAAGAAAATCGACTTTACATCTAAATATAAGATTACGGAATTCTTCCAAATGTACTGTCGTTATGCCACCATCTCTTTATATCACCTTCAATACGTTAAGAAGATTAATTAACTTAAATATGTTAAACTAATGGCTTGAAGCATTTCGATATCGATTGCTAAATATGTAAATACAAGAAAATCGACTTTACATCTAAATATAAGATTACGGAATTCTCCTAAATGCACTGCCGTTTTACCGTTAAGGCTTTGTGTAGACTTCGGTAAGCTAAAAAAAGTTTATTAACTTAAATATGTTAAACTAATGATTTGAAGCATTTCGATATCGATTGCTAAATGCGTATATACAAGAAAATCGACATTATATCTAAATATAAGATTACGGAATTATTCTAAATGCACGGCCGTTATGCCGCCATGGATTTATGCCAACTTCAGTTCGTTAAAGAAGGTTAATTAACTTTAATATGTTAAACTAATGATTTGATTCATTTCGATATCGATTGCTAAATGAGTATATACAATAAAATCGACTTTATACCTAAATATAAGATTACGGAATTCTTCCAAATGCACTGCCGTTATGCCGTTAAGGCTTTTGTAGACTTTAATTAGATAAAGAGGGTTAATTAACTTAAATATGTTAAACTTATGACTTGAAGCATTTCGATATCGATTGCTAAATATGTATATACAAGAAAATCGACTTTATACCTAAATATAAGATTACGGAATTCTCCTAAATGCACTGCTGTTATGCCGCCATGGATTTATGCCAACTTCAGTTCGTTAAAGAAGGTTTATTAACCTAAATATGTTAAACTAATGATTTGAAGCATGTCGATATCGATAGCTAAATGAGTATATACAAGAAAATCGACTTTATACCTAAATATAAGATTACGGAATTCTCCTTAATGCACTGGCGTTATACCGTTAAGGCTTTGTGTAGACTTCAGTAAGCTAAAAAAAGTTTATTAACTTAAATATGTAAAACTAATGATTTGAAGCATTTCGATATCGATTGCTAAATATGTATATACAAGAAAATCGACTTTATACCTAAATATAAGATTACGGAATTCTCCTAAATGCACTGGCGTTATACCATTAAGGCTTTTGTAGACTTTAGTAAGATAAAGAGGGTTAATTAACTTAAATATGTTAAACTTATGACTTGAAGCATTTCGATATCGATTGCTAAATATGTATATACAAGAAAATCGACTTTATACCTAAATATAATATTACGGAATTCTCCTAAATGCACTGGCGTTATACCGTTAAGGCTTTGTGTAGACTTCAGTAAGCTAAAAAAAGTTTATTAACTTAAATATGTTAAACTAATGATTTGAAGCATTTCGATATCGATTGCTAAATGAGTATATACAAGAAAATCGACTTTATACCTAAATATAAGATTACGGAATTATTCTAAATGCACTGCCGTTATGCCGCCATGGATTTATGCCAACTTCAGTTCGTTAAAGAAGGTTTATTAACCCAAATATGTTAAACTAATGATTTGGAGCATGTCGATATCGATAGCTAAATGAGTATATACAAGAAAATCGACTTTATACCTAAATATAAGATTACGGAATCCTTCCAAATGCACTGCCAATATGCCGTTAAGGCTTTTGTAGACTTTAATTAGATAAAGAGGGTTAATTAACTTAAATATGTTAAACTTATGACTTGAAGCATTTCGATATCGATTGCTAAATATGTATATACAAGAAAATCGACTTTATACCTAAATATAAGATTACGGAATTCTCCTAAATGCACTGGCGTTATACCGTTAAGGCTTTGTGTAGACTTCAGTAAGCTAAAAAAAGTTTATTAACTCAAATGTGTTAAACTAATGATTTGAAGCATTTTGATATCGATTGCTAAATGAGTATATACAAGAAACTTGACTTTATACCTGAACATAGAATAACGGAATTCTTGCAAATACACTGCCGTTATTCCGCCAAGGCTTTATGTCAACTTTAGTTCGTTAAAGTAGGTTTGTTAACTTAAATATGTTAAACTAATGATTTAAAGCATTTCAATATCGATTGTTAAATGAGTATATACAAGAAAATCGACTTTATACCTAAATATAGGATTACGGAATTCTTCCAAATGTACTGTCGTTATGCCACCATGGCTTTATATCACCTTCAATACGTTAAGAAGATTAATTAACTTAAATATGTTAAACTAATGGCTTGAAGCATTTCGATATCGATTGCTAAATATGTAAGTACAAGAAAATCGACTTTACATCTAAATATAAGATCACGGAATTCTTCTAAATGCACTGCCGTTTTACCGTTAAGGCTTTGTGTAGACTTCGGTAAGCTAAAAAAAGTTTATTAACTTAAATATGTTAAACTAATGATTTGAAGCATTTCGATATCGATTGCTTATTGTGTAAATTTGAGAAAATCGACTTTATACCTAAACATAAGATTACGGAATTCTCCTCAATGCAATGCCGTTATACCGTTAAGGCTTTGTGTAGACTTCAGTAAGCCAAAAAAATTTATTAACTTAAATTTGTTAAACTAATGATTTGAAGCATTTCGATATCGATTGCTTATTGTGTAAATTTAAGAAAATCGACTTTATACCTAAATATAAGATTACGGAATTATTCTAAATGCACTGCCGTTATGACGCCATGGATTTATGCAAACTTCCGTTCGTTAAAAAAGGTTTATTAACTTAAATATGTTAAACTAATGATTTGAAGCATTTCGATATCGATTGCAAATGAGTATATAAAGGGTGATTTTTTAAGAGCTTGATACTTTTAAAAAAAAACGCATAAAATTTGCAAAATCTCATCGGTTCTTTATTTGAAACGTTAGATTGGTTCATGAATTTATTTTGTTTCATTAGGGCCGCGGCTGGCTTTGGTATCAAAACCTTTCAATTTTTCAGAGATTTAATAGAACTTAAATTTTGTTTAAACTAATGGTTTGGCATTTCGTAGATTGCTTATGAAAGTACAAAAAATCGTCTTTAGGCGTTAAATATGATCTGGGGGAATTCTCTTCTGAGATGCATTGGCCGGGTTTTACCCTTAAAGGGCTTTGGGGTGTGGGACTTGTTAAGCTACATAAAAGTTTATTCTTCCATATGTTGGAACTAAAAGTTTGTTAGCATTTACGATATCGATTCCCTTATTATTTGCGTAAATCTTGAAAAAATCGGTCCAATGTTTCCCCCCTAAACCATACAAACGGCATTCTTGGGAATGCATGGGCGTTCTTAAGGCTTTGGTTGCTCTTCACCCCAAAGGGCAATTTTTATTTAAAATTTAAACAAAGATTTAAGCAGAAATGAGCCTCATCGTGAAACAAAATTTCGAAAAATCACTTTAACCTAAATATGATTTGGGAAATTTAAAATTCAAATTTTTGAAACTTGCTCGTTATAAGTCATCAGGGTTTAAAAATGTCAAACTTCATCTTTCTCTTTAACACCATGTCTGAAATCCCATTTAAAATCTGTTAAACTAATGCATGAAGCATTTCTAATCGTTTCAAAAAATAGTTACAAGAGAATCGACTTTATACCTAAAAATAAGATTACGGAATTCTTCCAAATGCACTGCCGTTATGCCGTTAAGGCTTTTGTAGACTTTAGTAAGATAAAGAGGGTTAATTAACTTAAATATGTTAAACTAATGATTTGAAGCATTTCGATATCGATTGCTAAATATGTATATACAAGAAAATCGACTTTATACCCAAATATAAGATTACGGAATTCTTCCAAATGCACTGCCGTTATGCCGTTAAGGCTTTTGTAGACTTTAATAAGATAAAGAGGGTTAATTAACTTAAATATGTTAAACTAACGATTTGAAGCATTTCGATATCGATTGCTAAATGAGTATATACAAGAAAATCGACTTTATACCTAAATATAAGATTACGGAATTATTCTAAATGCACTGCCGTTATGCCGCCATGGATTTATGCCAACTTCAGTTCGTTAAAGAAGGTTTATTAACCAAAATATGTTAAACTAATGATTTGGAGCATGTCGATATCGATAGCTAAATGAGTATATACAAGAAAATCGACTTTATACCTAAATATAAGATTACGGAATTCTTCCAAATGCACTGCCAATATGCCGTTAAGGCTTTTGTAGACTTTAATTAGATAAAGAGGGTTAATTAACTTAAATATTTTAAACTTATGACTTGAAGCATTTCGATATCGATTGCTAAATATGTATATACAAGAAAATCGACTTTATACCTAAATATAAGATTACGGAATTCTCCTAAATGCACTGGCGTTATACCGTTAAGGCTTTGTGTAGACTTCAGTAAGCTAAAAAAAGCTTATTAACTTAAATATGTTAAACTAATGATTTGAAGCATTTTGATATCGATTGCTAAATGAGTATATACAAGAAACTTGACTTTATACCTAAACATAGAATAACGGAATTCTTGCAAATACACTGCCAAAGCCAAGGCTTTATGTCAACTTTAGTTCGTTAAAGTAGGTTTGTTAACTTAAATATGTTAAACTAATGATTTGAAGTATTTCAATATCGATTGTTAAATGAGTATATACAAGAAAATCGACTTTATACCTAAATATAGGATTACGGAATTCTTCCAAATGTACTGTCGTTATGCCACCATCTCTTTATATCACCTTCAATACGTTAAGAAGATTAATTAACTTAAATATGTTAAACTAATGGCTTGAAGCATTTCGATATCGATTGCTAAATATGTAAATACAAGAAAATCGACTTTACATCTAAATATAAGATTACGGAATTCTCCTAAATGCACTGCCGTTTTACCGTTAAGGCTTTGTGTAGACTTCGGTAAGCTAAAAAAAGTTTATTAACTTAAATATGTTAAACTAATGATTTGAAGCATTTCGATATCGATTGCTAAATGCGTATATACAAGAAAATCGACATTATATCTAAATATAAGATTACGGAATTATTCTAAATGCACGGCCGTTATGCCGCCATGGATTTATGCCAACTTCAGTTCGTTAAAGAAGGTTAATTAACTTTAATATGTTAAACTAATGATTTGATTCATTTCGATATCGATTGCTAAATGAGTATATACAATAAAATCGACTTTATACCTAAATATAAGATTACGGAATTCTTCCAAATGCACTGCCGTTATGCCGTTAAGGCTTTTGTAGACTTTAGTAAGATAAAGAGGGTTAATTAACTTAAATATGTTAAACTAATGATTTGAAGCATTTCGATATCGATTGCTAAATGAGTATATACAAGAAAATCGACTTTATACGTAAATATAAGATTACGGAATTATTCTAAATGCACTGCTGTTATGCCGCCATGGATTTATGCCAACTTCAGTTCGTTAAAGAAGGTTTATTAACCTAAATATGTTAAACTAATGATTTGAAGCATGTCGATATCGATAGCTAAATGAGTATATACAAGAAAATCGACTTTATACCTAAATATAAGATTACGGAATTCTCCTAAATGCACTGGCGTTATACCGTTAAGGCTTTGTGTAGACTTCAGTAAGCTAAAAAAAGTTTATTAACTTAAATATGTAAAACTAATGATTTGAAGCATTTCGATATCGATTGCTAAATATGTATATACAAGAAAATCGACTTTATACCTAAATATAAGATTACGGAATTCTCCTAAATGCACTGGCGTTATACCATTAAGGCTTTGTGTAGACTTCAGTAAGCTAAAAAAAGTTTATTAACTTAAATATGTTAAACTAATAATTTGAAGCATTTCTACATCGATTGCTAAATGAGTATATACAAGAAACTTTATTTTATACCTAAACATAGGATAACGGAATTCTTCCAAATACACTGCCGTTATTCCGCCAAGGCTTTATGTCAACTTTAGTTCGTTAAAGTAGGTTTATAACTTAAATATGTTAAACTAACGATTTGCAGCATTTCGATATCGATTGTTAAATGAGTATATACAAGAAAATTGACTTTATACCTAAATATAGGATTACGGAATTCTTCCAAATGTACTGTCGTTATGCCACCATGGCTTTATATCACCTTCAATACGTTAAGAAGATTAATTAACTTAAATATGTTAAACTAATGGGTTGAAGCATCTCGATATCGATTGCTAACTGTGTATTTACAACAAAATCGACTTTATACTTAAACATAAGATTACGGAATTCTTCTAAATGCGCTGCCGTTATACCGTTATGGCTTTATGTTAACTTCAGTTCGTTAAAGAAGGTTTATTAACTTAGATATGTTACACCAGTTATTTAAAGCATTTCGAAATCGATTGCTTAATGCATATATACAAGAAAATCGACTTTATACCTAAATATAAGATTACGGAATTACTCTAAATGCACTGCCGTTATGCTGCCATGGATTTATGCCAACTTCAGTTCGTTAAAGAAGGTTAATTAACTTAAATATGTTAAACTAATGATTGGAGGCATTTCGATATCGATTGCTAAATGAGTATATACAAGAAAATCGACTTTACACCTAAATATAAGATTACGGAATTCTTCCAAATGCACTGCCGTTATGCCGTTAAGGCTTTTGTAGACCTTAGTAAGATAAAGAGGGTTAATTAGCTTAAATATGCTAAACTAATGATTTGAAGCATTTCGATATCGAATGTTAAATGTGTATATACAACAAAATCGACTTTATACCTAAATATAAGATTACGTAATTCTTCTTAATACTTTTCCGTTATGCCGTTAAGGCGTTTGTAGACTTCAGTAAGATAAAGAAGGTTAATTAACTTAAATATGTTAAACTAATGATTTGAAGCATTTCGATATCGATTGCTAAATGAGTATATAAGTTAATAATTGCCTTTTTGTGGTGATTTATTGATGGCGATACAACTCGCCTCTTTCAACTCAACTTTACAATTGATTTCTTAAACTGATTGTTTCTAACTCTAAACTTACAAAACTAGTCTGCTTTAGGTGTCAGTGTTGTTGTCACGAACGAGGTGCATAAAAGGGCTCGGCTTATCTGCCGTAAGCGTGGGTGTATTTTTATCAAAGTCCTGATATTTTGGCGCATCAGCAACAAGAAAATGTTGAGAGCGTTGGTACGCTGTTGTCAAGTGCAATTGCTTACGCTGATGAATAATGTATGTGTGCTGGTGCGCAGCTGTCGGTAAAAAACTGGCCTGCATTATCTCAGTGTTGTTGTAGCGTAAAGAGCTTGGGTTGGCTACCGTAAGCGTGGGTGCATTTTTTATAATATGTAGTCCCGATATTTAAGCGCGTCGAAAACATGAAAAGATCGAGAGCGTTGGTACGCTGTTGTCAAGCCCATTTGATTACGCTGGTGATCATGACCATAATGCGGATGATGATGTATGTATGAATGTGCGCCAATGTCAGTGACTTAACCCAGCATACGTGACAGGAGGAACGACTCTGTTAACTATCCCCTGCTTAAGTGCGAAACGTCCTCGATTCGATACGAACAAATGGTTTTTCACTTTCGTTCTTTGCATAGAGTCGCATTAGCGGACATAATTATTTGACACAGAAATTAGGACTTAAAATTTACCGTTAACAATATCTTAAGCTTAGATATATTAAGTATGGGAATTAAAGAAATTCAATTCTCAAAAGAGTTATAAATATTTTATGAGAAATAATGTGATAGTTCAAATTATTAAAAAGTGGTTTTTATATTTTAATTTCGTTATTTGTTGTGGTGTTTTTTATTAAAAAAAAACCTAGTTGCTTAACGAAGTTTGCTTTTTTGGATTCTTCTTCCATCAATCAATACTGTAGTGCCAAGATCCCTTTCAACAACCTTCTCAATGAAAACCTTGTCAAATTTATTCCCAAGCCTTTTATTTCGTCTCAAAAAAACTTTCTCTCCGGGGCTATAAGTTTTCACTGTTTTACCTTTGTTAGTTCTACGCAAAGTTCTATTCTGAGTTTCGAGCAGTCGTTTTCTTATATCGCCAAGTTTTTCTACCGGAAAATTGTGAAAGACGTCAGTTGGTCTCGCTTCCGTTACCGAATGTACGCTATAATTATATTTAAAAGTTGCTAATAGTACTAAATCTATAATTTCTACTATTTTCTGTTGTTCTTTAACGCAGCGTGAAATTTCCAACAATGTAGAATGGAATCTTTCCACCTGCCCGTTGCTTTCACTGTGAAGGGTGGGTATGAAAAATTGTTCTATTTTGAAATTATCTCTTAGCAAAGTCCTAATGGTATTCGATTGAAATGCTTTCTCATTATCAGAAACGATCGTTTTGGTATTACCGAATACCAGTAAAATTTCCAATAAAGCATTCTTTATATCAACTGTTGATCTTGAGATAATTGGCTTTACGATAGCAAATTTTGATAACTTGTCTAGACACGTCAAGAAAAGTTGTTTACCAGTTATAAAAATATCTAAGTGAAGGATTTCGCCTGGAAGGCTTGGAATGGGAGTTTCACCAATTCCAGGATCAGGTGGTTTTCGCTGGTATTTATTTTCCAAGCATATCTTACAGTTAGTTATTAATGTTTTCAACATTTTTTTAATGTTTGGGAAAAAGTACTCACTGGAGATTTGGCGAAAATTTTCGTGTAAACCACGATGAGCTCGATTGTGCTCCGTTGCTATCGTTTCTAACTGATCATCTGTATTAGTTAAGTCTATGACCAAGACCTCTGTGTGGAGAAATTTAACACCGGGGAATGCCAGAACTAATGTATTCTGAATTTCTGCTAAGGTTGCTAGATCACAGTGGATCGCGTTAGTGACATTTGTATTTATGATTCCTTTTAAACACTGTACAAGATCTTTAACGTTATCGAATGCTATTGTGTGACGAATATGTTTTTGAAAAAGAATTTTAGTGTTTTTATTAAATGAGGAAGACTTTGTTAACACCAACTGAATTTTAAATTGATTTATAGGGCAGTTAACTGTCTTGATTGTTTTACTTGAAGACAATTCGCTATGCACAGTTTCATCAGAAACGGAATCACTCAAACTGTGGACAAACTGCCGCGAGAGTGCGTCAGCTACCTTATTATCCTTTCCGGGTTTGAAATGGAAAACGGGAGAAAACTCTTCAATAAATGATCGCCACCTCTTCATTTTTGCATTTGGATTCTTTTCTGACATCGGTTGGTGATCAGTAAAAATGTGGATATCCCTTATTCCGTACAAATAGTGTCGTAGCTTTTTCAATGCCCAAACAATTGCTAAAAGTTCACGCTCATTTGTCGCATAGTTTTGTTCACAAGTAGATAGTGTTCGCGAAATCATTGTAATTGGTCGCCCTTTTTGGGATAAGACTGCACCTAAGGCAGTAGAGGAAGCATCAGTAGTAAGTTCGAAGGGTTTATTGTAATCGGGATACTGGAGAAGCACGTCTTCAGAAGCTAATATCTTTTTTATTCTTTCAAATGCGCCAAGCGCATCTGAGTCAAAATTTATTTTGACGTTTTTGGAATTTCTCGCACCTACTTGTCCATTTTCCCCTCGCAGATAAATAGTTAAAGGTTTTACAATGGCAGCGTAATCCTTCACGTAACGGCGGTAGTACCCGGATAAACCAAGAAATGAGCGCAAGGCTCGAAGAGTTTGTGGAGGTTCATAGTTTATGATATCGTGAATCTTATCTGGACAGGTCTTAATACCTTTTTCGGAAACAACAAAGCCTAAAAATTCAACATCAGTTTTAAAAAACTTAGACTTTTCGGCGGATATTCTCATTCCCGCTTTCTCAAGCTTCTGAAGGATACAGTCGATATGATTTAAATGTGTGTCTTCATTAGGAGAATATATGATTATGTCATCGACATAAACATGACAAAATTTTCCAATAAAGTCGCGTAAAATATCGTCAATGGTCCTTTGGAATATACTAGGTGCATTCCTTAGACCAAAGGGCAACCGAGAAAATTCGTATTTCCCATTATTTATGTTAAAAGCGGTTTTTTGTCTATCCTCCTCACTTAAAATAATTTGATGAAACCCCGACTTTAGGTCCAATGTGGTGAAAAATTTTGAACAACCCAAATTTGCCAAAATAACCGATGTATCCGGTATAGGGTATCGATCCGGAATTGTTACCTCATTAAGTTTTCTGAAGTCGATAACCAACCTTAATTTTTGTTTACCGTCTTCATCGAAGCCTTTTTTATTCACAACATGTACAGGAGAATTGTACGGTGAACACGATTCCCTAATGATACCATCTCTGAGTAGGGTTTTAATTTTATTATTGATGAAAGGCGCAACAGAAATGGGATATGGGTAACTTTTGCTATAGATTGGTTCATTCGTATTTGTGCGAATTCTGGCTTTTACGGCAGTGTTGTATGGCAACGCTCTATTGGGATCGGCAAAAGCATTTATGTTTTTATTTATAATTTGACGAAATCTAGTCCGAACTAATGATGGAACAGATTCTTCTTCTGTCAAAATGGAGTTAACTTGGTTACACGATAAATACTGTAATTTTATTTTACCATTGCGGTAAAATAAATACCCTTTAACGGTATCAATTTTTGCATCAATTTGTTTCAAAAAATCGTACCCTATGATACCATCAAACGTGCTTAGACTGGAAAGCAAGAAAAACGTTGAGGTATTGTCCAGAATATTTATTAAACATTTTTTGTTTATGATATTTTCGCCGTTTATAGACTTTAATTTAAAATGGTGTTCTAAAGGCTTAATTCCTTGAAGAAAGGGAAGGTCCTTTATGTAGTTTTTTGAAGTGCCGGTATCAATTAAAATCCGGAGCTCCTGTCCGTTTTTGGTTTTCTTTGTAATAAAAGGCAGGAGCGACTTTATTCTAAAAAATTAGTTTCATCACCGTTTTCTTCAATGGCATCTTTTCCTTCATAAGTTTGATTATTATAATTACAATTATAATCATAATAATGTTCATTTTGATAATCAATATCTTGAACTAGGTCATCTGTGCAAACCTGTAATTGATCATTGTTTGAAGAAGCTCCTATTTCATCTGGCATGAAATTAACCTTTTGTATTTTGCGAAATGGTGATCGACCTGAGTGCAATTGCTCACGAGAACGCTTAAACATCCCTGTCAAATTAGGATTAGAATGCTGTGCCCCAGAATTATAATTGGGTGATTGAACCGGAAATGTTTGTATGTTGTTGCTTTTATATCGTTGTTGTATTTTAGGAAGATTAGCCTTCTGTCTATAAAAACTTGATCCATTATCAACTTCCATGGGAGTTGGCCTATTTGCATTACCTTGAGTGAAACGTAAAAATGGCCGACGATTCTGAGTTATAGTTTGGGGCGGATACATTGCTTGTGTTGGCATATTTGATTTAGATGCGTTACCTGCAGCATAAGCTTCAGCAAACTCAATACGCCTGTAATTAGTTTTTAGCTCCTGAGCAACAGCAAGGGCAGAAGGTAAGTCTTTAGGACCAGCAGAGAAGAGAATATCGCACATTGGGCGACGAAGACCTGATATAAAAACACGTAAGGCATTCCCTCTAGCGCGTTCATTTATAGCTTCGATAATATCACTTCTTCCACTGTTGGTCATAATTTGCTTATTTATTATAAGCGACAGCTGTTTTTCCACCTTGCTATAAAATTCATCGATAGACGAATTCCCCTGTCTCAGAATACTAAGCTCGTTTTCCAATACATATAACGGTCTCTTATCTGAATACTTCTGATCTAATCTGGCAATAATAGCTTTAAAATTGAGAACTGTACTATAGGAGGCAAGAGTGGAGTTAGCCAAGTCTATAATTTTGTTTCTAAATATACCCATGGCTATATAATATTTTTCGGACCCCTCCTTATAATAGTTCAAGGCGAATACCGCGGCACTTCGCCACGCTGGGTAGGATGTGCAATCACCCTTGAATTCTGGGAGAGATTTTATTAGGTCCAAACTCGCAGTATTTTCCGTAACTAATGGATTTATTGAAACTGGATGGTAAGATTCAACGCTAGGCGGTTGAAGGCGTTTAATTTCAAGAGTTAAAATATTTAATTGTTCGGCTAACTCTAGTCTAGTTCGCTCATTCTTCTCATTGACGATTGCTATCACTTCATCCCTACTAAAACTCATTTTGCCACGACAAAAAGTTTTTCTGCTCTAAGTCTGGGTTTAATAAACGTGACAATAGCTTTCAAAAAGTTACCCTGAAAACACTAGCAGCAAATAGATCACCTTAGTTCTTTACACGAGTTTAAACAAAGCGGATACAATCCTTTATGAAAATGAAATATATGTCAAATCATTATAATGCGCAGATTATTACTTTAAGCTAACATAACAGATTTATTTTCACTACTTTGGCAGAAATAAACCACAAAAAGTATTCGAAAGCAAATTAAATTGATGCTGACTTAAAAATTTTCAACACATTAAACAAATTGCAATATGAAAAACTATAACTACAAGTGGACACCAAAAGTTTAATTAACTTTAATTACACTTATTATATTTTAATTCGGAAATACGCAGATGGCCAAAAAAAGCTACAAACTATGTTCAGCTGATTATAGTTCCGAAAACAAATGCTTGCACATTTAAAAATAAACTAAATATATTTTTTTTGGTCAACTTTTATAAAGTATTTTCACTAACCTTCTATGAAGTTTTAATCACAAAACTTCACTTTACTCCACTTTATTTTCAATAAATGATTTATTTTTAGATACACTTTTTAATTTTAATTTTAAACCACTTGAAAATATTTTGAAAAATCACTTACAGTTTTTTTCTCTTAATGTAGAATTTAACAAATCAGCTCCATATGAATCCTTCTTGTTTTTTTTATAAACAGCTCCTTAGAAATCCTTGAGTCTTTTGTCCTTTCAAAAATAGCTTAGATCCTTAGGGTCCCTAATAGGTCCTTTGTCCTTTTAAGAGCCAACAGGTTGGGCGCCAGTTAATAATTGCCTTTTTGTGGTGATTTATTGATGGCGATACAACTCGCCTCTTTCAACTCAACTTTACAATTGATTTCTTAAACTGATTGTTTCTAACTCTAAACTTACAAAACTAGTCTGCTTTAGGTGTCAGTGTTGTTGTCACGAACGAGGTGCATAAAAGGGCTCGGCTTATCTGCCGTAAGCGTGGGTGTATTTTTATCAAAGTCCTGATATTTTGGCGCATCAGCAACAAGAAAATGTTGAGAGCGTTGGTACGCTGTTGTCAAGTGCAATTGCTTACGCTGATGAATAATGTATGTGTGCTGGTGCGCAGCTGTCGGTAAAAAACTGGCCTGCATTATCTCAGTGTTGTTGTAGCGTAAAGAGCTTGGGTTGGCTACCGTAAGCGTGGGTGCATTTTTTATAATATGTAGTCCCGATATTTAAGCGCGTCGAAAACATGAAAAGATCGAGAGCGTTGGTACGCTGTTGTCAAGCCCATTTGATTACGCTGGTGATCATGACCATAATGCGGATGATGATGTATGTATGAATGTGCGCCAATGTCAGTGACTTAACCCAGCATACGTGACAGGAGGAACGACTCTGTTAACTTATACAAGAAAATCGACTTTATACCTAAATATAAGATTACGGAATTATTCTAAATGCACTGCCGTTATGCTGCCATGGATTTATGCCAACTTCAGTTCGTTAAAGAAGGTTTATTAACCTAAATATGTTAAACTAATGATTTGAAGCATGTCGATATCGATAGCTAAATGTGTATATACAAGAAAATCGACTTTATACCTAAATATAAGATTACGGAATTCTTCCAAATGCACTGCCGTTATGCCGTTAAGGCTTTTGTAGTCTTTAATAAGATAAAGAGGGTTAATTTACTTAAATATGTTAAACTAATGATTTGAAGCATTTCGATATCGATTGCTAAATATGTATATACAAGAAAATCGACTTTATACCTAAATATAATATTACGGAATTCTCCTAAATGCACTAGCGTTATACCGTTAAGGCTTTGTGTAGATTTCAGTAAGCCAAAAAAAATTTATTAACTTAAATATGTTAAACTAATGATTTGAAGCATTTCGATATCGATTGCTTATTGTGCAAATTTAAGAAAATCGACTTTATACCTAAATATAAGATTACGGAATTATTCTAAATGCACTGCCGTTATGACGCCATGGATTTATGCCAACTTCCGTTCGTTGAAAAAGGTTTATTAACTTAAATATGTTAAACTAATGATTTGAAGCATTTTGATATCGATTGCTAAATGAGTATATACAAGAAAATCGACTTTACACCTAAATATAAGATTACGGAATTCGCCTAAATGCACTGCCGTTATACCGTTAAGGCTTTGTGTAGACTTCAGTAAGCTAAAAAAAAGTTTATTAACTTAAATATGTTAAACTAATGATTTGAAGCATTTCGATATCGATTGCTAAATGCTATATACAAGAAATTCGACTTTATACCTAAATATAAGATTACGGAATTATTCTTAATGCACTGCCGTTATGCCGCCATGGATTTATCCCAAAACTTCAGTTCGTTAAAGAAGGTTTTTTAAATCTTTAATATGTTAAAGTAATGATTTGGTTCATTTCGATATCGATTGCTAAATGTGTATATACAAGAAAATTGACTTTATACCTAAATATGTTTACGGAATTCTTCTAAATGCACTGCCTTTATGCCGTTAAGGCTTTTGTAGACTTTAGTAAGCAAAAAGAAAAGTTTATTAACTTAAATATGTTAAACTAATGATTTGAAGCATTTCGATATCGATTGCTAAAGGGTGTATATACAAAAAAATTCGACTTTATACCTAAATATAAGATCACGGAATTTTTCTAAATGCACTGCCGTTATGCCGCCATGGCTTTATGCCAACTTCAGTTCGTTAAAGAAGGTTTATTAACTTAAATATGTTAAAGTAATGATATGAATCATTTCGATATCGATTGCTAAATGTGTATATACAAGAAAATCGACTTTATACCTAAATATATTATAACGGAATTCTTCTAAATGCACTGCCGATATGCCGTTATTGCTTTATTTTAACTTCAGTAAGATGAAGAAGGTTAATTAACTTAAATATGTTAAACTAATGATTTGAAGCATTTCGATATCGATTGCTAAATGTGTATATACAAGAAAATCGAATATACACCTAAATATAAGATTACGGAATTATTCTTAATGCACTGCCGTTATGCCGCCATGGATTTATGCCAAATTCAGTTCGTTAAAGAAGGTTTATTAACTTAAATATGTTAAACTACTGATTTGAAGCATTTCGATATCGATTGCTAAATGAGTATATACAAGAAAATCGACTTTATATCTAAATATATGATAACAGAATCCTTCTCAATGCACTGCCGTTATGCCGTTAAGGCTTTTGTATACTTCAGTCAGATAAAGAGGGTTTATTAGCTTTAATATGTTAAACTAATGATTTGAAGCATTTCGATATCGATTGCTAAATGTGTATATAAAAGAAAATCGACTTTATACCTAAATATAAGATTACGTAATTCTTCCAAATGCACTGCCGTTATACCGTTGAAGCTTTTATAGACTTAAATAAGATAAAGAGGGTTAATTAACTTAAATATGTTAATCTAATGTTTTGGGGCACTTCGTTATCAATTGCTAGATATATATATACAAGAAAATCGAATTTATACCAAAATATAAGATTTCGGAATTCTTCCAAATGTACTGTCGTTATGCCACCATGGCTTTATATCACCTTCAATACGTTAAGAAGATTAATTGACCTAAATATGTTAAACTAATGGTTTGAAGCATTTCGATGTCGATTGCTAAATTTGTATATAGAAGAAAATCGACTTTATACCTAAATATAAGATAACGGAGTTCTTCTCAATGCACTGCCGTTATGCATTTATGTTAACTTCAGTTCGTTAAAGAAGGTTTATTAACTTAAATATTTTAACCAGTTATTTGAAGCATTTCGATATGGATTGCTAACTGCATATATACAAGAAAATCGACTTTATACCTAAATATAAGATAACGGAATTCTTCTAAATGCACTGCCGTTATGCCGCCGTGGCTTTATGCCAACTTCAGTTCGTTAAAGAAGGTTTATTAACTTAACTGTGTTAAACTAATGATTGAGAAGAACTCCGTTATCTTTTATTTAGGTATAAAGTCGATTTTCTTCTATATACACATTTAGATATCGATATCGAAATGCTTCAAATCATTAGTTTAACATATTTGAGTTAATAAACCTTCTTTAACGAACTGAAGTTGGCATAAAGCCATGGCGGCATAACGGCAGTGCATTTAGAAGAATTCCGTAATATTATATTTAGGTATAAAGTCGATTGTTTGTATGTACACATTTAGCATTCGATATCGAAATGCTTCAAATCATTAGTTTAACATATTTAATTTAATTAACCTTCTTTATCTTATTGAAGTTTACATAAAGCCATAACGGTATAACGGCAGTGCATTTGGAAGAATTCCGTAGTCTTATATTTAGGTATAAAGTCGATTTTTTTGTATATACACACCTAGCAATCGATATCGAGATGCTTTAACTCAATAGTTTATTATATTTAAGTTAATTAACCATCCTTATCTTACTTAAGTCTACAAAAGCCTTAGCGGCATAACGGCAGTGAATTTGGAAGAATTCCGTAATATCATATTTAGGTATAAAATCGATTTTGTTGTAAATACACATTTAGCAATCGATATCGAAATGCTTCAAATCATTAGTTTAACATATTTAAGTTAATTAACCCTCTCTATCTTAATGAAGTCTACAAAAGCCTTAACGGCATAACGGCAGTGCATTTGGAAGAATTAATTAATATTATATTTAGGTATAAAGTCGATTTTATTGTATATACACATTTAGCAATCGATATCGAAATGCCTCAAATCATTAGTTTAACAAATTTAAGTTAATTAACCCCCTTTATCTTACTGAAGCCTACAAACGCCTTAACGGCATAACGGCAAAGCATTTAGAAGAATTACGTAATCTTATATTTATGTATAAAGTCGATTTTCTTGTATATACACATTAAGCAATCGATATCGAAATGCCTCAAATCATTAGTTTAACATATTTAAGTTAATTGACCCCCTTTATCTTACTGAAGCCCACAAACGTCTTAACGGCATAACGGCAAAGCATTTAGAAGAATTACGTAATGTTATATTTAGGTATAAAGTCGATTTTCTTGTATATACGCATTTAGCAATCGATATCGAAATGCCTCAAATCATTAGTTTAACATATTTAAGTTAATTAACCCTCTTTATCTTACTGAAGTCTACAAACACCTTAACGGCATAACGGCAAAGCATTTAGAAGAATTACGTAATCTTATGTTTATGTATAAAGTCGATTTTCTTGTATATACTCATTTAGCAATCGATATCGAAATGCTTCAAATCATTAGTTTAACATATTTAAGCTAATTAACCCTCTTTATCTTACTGAAGTCCACAAACGCCTTAACAGCATAACGGCAAAGCATTTAGAAGAATTACATAATTTTATATTTAGGTATAAAGTCGATTTTGTTGTATATACACATTTAGCAATCGATATCGAAATGCTTCAAATCATTAGTTTAACATATTTAAGCTAATTAACCCTCTTTATCTTACTGAAGTTTACAAAAGCCTTAGCGGCATTACGGCAGTGCATTCAGAAGAATTCCGTTATCATACATTTAGGTATAAAGTCGATTTTCTTGTATATACACATTTAGCAATCGATATCGAAATGCCTCAAATCATTAGTTTAACGTATTTAAGTTAATTAACCCCCTTTATCTTACTGAAGCCTACAAACGTCTTAACGGCATAACGGCTAAGCATTTAGAAGAATTACGTAATCTTATGTTTATGTATAAAGTCGATTTTCTTGTATATACACATTTAGCAATCGATATCGAAATGCTTCAAATCATTAGTTTAACGTATTTAAGTTAATTAACTCTCTTTATCTTACTGAAGTCAACAAACGGCTTAACGGCATAACGGCAAAGCATTTAGAAGAATTACGTAACCTTATATTAAGGTATAAAGTCGATTTTGTTGTATATACGCATTTAGCAATCGATATCGAAATGCTTCAAATCATTAGTTTAACATATTTAAGCTAATTAACCCTCTTTATCTTACTAAAGTCTACACAAGCCTTAACGGCGTAACGGCAGTGCATTTGGAAGAATTCCGTAATCTTATAGTTAGGTATAAAGTCGATTTTCTTGTATATACTCATTTAGCAATCGATATCGAAATGCTTCAAATCATTAGTTTAACATATTTAAATTAATAAACCTTCTTTAACGAACTGAAGTTGGCATAAATCCATGGCGGCATAACGGCAGTGCATTTAGAATAATTCCGTAATCTTATATTTAGGTATAAAGTCGATTTTCTTGTATATATGCATTTAGCAATCGATATCGAAATGCTTCAAATCATTAGTTTAACATATTTAAGTTAATTAACCTTCTTTATCTTACTGAAGTTTACATAAAGCCATAACGGTATAACGGCAGTGCATTTGGGAGAATTTCGTAATCTTATATTTAGGTATAAAATCGATTTTGTTGTATACACGCATTTAGCAATCGATATCGAAATGCCTCAAATCATTAGTTTAACATATTAACTTAATTAACCCTCTTTATCTTACTGAAGTCTACAAACATCTTAACGGCATATAGGCAAAGCATTTAGAAGAATTCCGTAATCTTATATTTAGGTATAAAGAAGATTTTCTTGTATATATGCATTTAGCAGTCGATTTCGAAAATCTTCAAATCATTAGTTTAACATATTTAAGTTAATAAACCTTCTTTAACGCACAGAAGTTAACATAAAGCCATAACTGCATAACGGCAGTGCATTTAGAAGAATTCCGTAATCTTATATTTAGGTATAAAGTCGATTTTATTGTATATACACATTTAGCAATCGATATCGAAATGCTTCAAATCATTAGTTTAACATATTTAAGTTAATTAACCTTCTTTATCTTACTGAAGTTAACACAATGCCATGGCGGCATAACGGCAGTTCATGTGGAAGCATTCCGTAATCTTATATTTAGGTATAAAGTCGATTTTCTTGTATATACACATTTAGCAATCGATAACGAAATGCCTCAAATCATTAATGTAACATATTTAAGTTAATTAACCCCCTTTATCTTACTGAAGTCTACAAACGCCTTAATGCCATAACGGCAAAGCATTTAGAAGAACTACATAATCTTTTATTCAGGTATAAAGTCGATTTTGTTGTATATACACATTTAGCATTCGATATCGAAATGCTTCAAATCATAAGTTTAACATATTTAAGCTAATTAACCCTCTTTATCTTACTGAAGTCTACAAAAGCCTTAGCAGCGGCATAACGGCAGTGCATTCAGAAGAATTTTGTTATCATATATTTAGGTATAAAGTCGATTTTCTTGTATATACTCATTTAGCAATCGATATCGAAATGCCTCAAATCATTAGTTTAACGTATTTAAGTTAATTAACCCTCTTTATCTTACTGAAGTCTACAAACATCTTAACGGCATATAGGCAAAGCATTTAGAAGAATTCCGTAATCTTATATTTAGGTATAAAGAAGATTTTATTGTATATATGCATTTAGCAGTCGATTTCGAAAATCTTCAAATCATTAGTTTAACATATTTAAGTTAATAAACCTTCTTTAACGCACAGAAGTTAACATAAAGCCATAACTGCATAACGGCAGTGCATTTAGAAGAATTCCGTAATCTTATATTTAGGTATAAAGTCGATTTTATTGTATATACACATTTAGCAATCGATATCGAAATGCCTCAAATCATTAGTTTAACATATTTAAGTTAATTAACCTTCTTTATCTTACTGAAGTCTACAAACGCCTTAACGGCGTAACGGCAAAGCATTTAGAAGAATTACGTTATCTTATATTTAGGTATAAAGTCGATTTTCTTGTATATACTGATTTAGCAATCGATATCGAAATCTTTCAAATCATTAGTTTAACATATTTAAGTTAACAAACCTACTTTAACGCACTGAAGTTAACACAAAGCCATGGCGGCATAACGGCAGTGTATGTAGAAGAAATCCGTAATCTTATATTTAGGTATAAATTCGATTTTTTTGTATATACATATTTAGCAATCGATATATAAATGCTTCAAATCATTAGTGTAACATATTTAAGTTAAATAACCTTTTTTAACGTATTGAAGTTGATATAAAGCCATGGTGGCATAACGACAGTACATTTGGAAGAATTCCGTAATCTTATATTTAGGTATAAAGTCCCTTTTCTTGTATATATGCATTAAGCAAACGATATCGAAATGCTTCAAATAACTGGTTTAACATATTTAAGTTAATAAAACTTCTTTAACGCACTGAAGTTAACACAAAGCCATGGCGGCATAACGGCAGTGTATGTAGAAGAAATCGTAATCTTATATTTAGGTATAAAGTCGATTTTCTTGTATATATGCATTAAGCAATCGATATCGAAATGCCTCAAATCATTAGTTTAACATATTTAAGCTAATTAACCTTCTTTATCTTACTGAAGTTAACACAAGCCATGACGGCATAACGGCAGTTCATGTGGAAGCATTCCGTAATCTTATATTTAGGTATAAAGTCGATTTTCTTGTATATACTGATTTAGCAATCGATATCGAAATGTTTCAAATCATTAGTTTAACATATTTAAGTCAACAAACCTACTTTAACGCACTGAAGTTAACATAAAGCCTTGGCGGCATAACGGCAGTGCATTTACAAGAATTCCGTAAGCTTATATTTAGGTATAAAGTCGATTTTCTTGTATATATGCATTAAGCAATCGATATTGAAATGCCTCAAATCATTAGTTTAACATATTTAAGCTAATTAACCCTCTTTATCTTACTAATGTCTACAAAAGCCTTAACGGCGTAACGGCAGTGCATTTGGAAGAATTCCGTAAACTTATATTTAGGTATAAAGTCGATTTTCTTGTAAAATACTCATTAAGCAATCGATATCGAAATCCCTTCAAATCATTAGTTTAACATATTTAATTTAAAATTAACCTTTTTTAACGTATTGAAGTTTATATAAAGCCATGGTGGCATAACGGCAGTACATTTGGAAGAATTCCGTAATCTTATATTTAGGTATAAAGTCCCTTTTCTTGTATATATGCATTAAGCAAACGATATCGAAATGCTTCAAATAACTGGTTTAACATATTTAAGTTAATAAACCTTCTTTAACGCACTGAAGTTAACATAAAGCCTTGGCGCATAACGGCAGTGCATTTAGAAGAATTCCGTAATCTTATATTTAGGTATAAAGTCGATTTTCTTGTATATATGCATTAAGCAATCGATATCGAAATGCCTCAAATCATTAGTTTAACATATTTAAGCTAATTACCCCTCTTTATCTTACTAAAGTCTACAAAAGCCTTAACGGCGTAACGGCAGTGCATTTGGAAGAATTCCGTAAACTTATATTTAGGTATAAAGTCGATTTTCTTGTATATACACATTTAGCAAACGATATCGAAATGCCTCAAATCATTAGTTTAACATATTTAAGTTAATTAACCTTTTTTAACGTATTGAAGTTGATATAAAACCAGGGGGCATAACGGCAGTACATTTGGAAAAATTTCCCCTTTATATTTAGGTATAAAGTCGATTTTCTTGTATATATGCATTAAGCAATCGATTTCGAAATGCTTCAAATCACTGGTTTAACATATTTAAGTTAATAAACCTTCTTTAACGAACTGAAGTTGGCATAAAGCCATAACGGCATATCGGCAGTGCATTTAGAAGAATTCCGTAATCTTATATTTAGGTATAAAATCGATTTTGTTGTATATACACATTTAGCAATCGATATCGAAATGCTTCAAATCATTAGTTTAACATATTTAAGCTAATTAACCTTCTTTATCTTACTGAAGTCTACAAAAGCCTTAACGGCGTAACGGCAGTGCATTTGGAAGAATTCCGTAAACTTATATTTAGGTATAAAGTCGATTTTCTTGTATATATGCACTTAAAGCAATCGATTTCAAAAATGTTCAAATCATTAGTTTAACATATTTAAGTTAATAAACCTTCTTTAACGAACTGAAGTTGGCATTAATCCATGGCGGCATAACGGTAGTGCATTTAGAATAATTTCGTAATCTTATATTTAGGTAAAAGTCGATTTTCTTGTATATACGCATTTAGCAATCGATATCGAAATGCTTCAAATCATTAGTTTAACATATTTAAGTTAATTAACCTTCTTTATCTTACTGAAGTCTACAAACGCCAATGGCATGACGGCAGTACATTTGGAAGAGTTCCGTAATCTTATATTTAGGTATAAAGTCCATTTTCTTGTATATATCATTTAGCAATCGATATCGAAATGCTTCAAATAACTAGTTTAACATATCTAAGTTAATAAACCTTTTTTAAATCTTACTGAAGTTTACATAAAGCCATAACGGTATAACGGCAGTGCATTTAGGAGAATTTCGTAATCTTATATTTAGGTATAAAGTCGATTTTGTTGTATATACAATTAAGCAATCGATATCGAAATGCCTCAAATCATTAGTTTGACATATTTAAGTTAATAATCCTCCTTTAGAGAACTGAAGTTGACATAAAGTCATAACGGCACTGCATTTGGAAGAACTCCGTAGTCTTATACATATGTAGGCATAAAGTCGATTTTCTTGTATATACACATTTAGCAATCGATATCGAAATGCTTCAAAATCATTCGTTTAACATATTTAAGTTAATTAACCTTCTTTAACATATTGAAGTTGATATAAAGCCATGGCGGCATAACGACAGTACATTTGGAATAATTCCGTAATCTTATATTTAGGTACAAAGTCGATTTTCTTGTATATATGCATTAAGCAATCGATATCGAAATGTCTCAAATAACTGGTGTAACATATCTAAGTTAATAAACCTTCTTTAACGAACTGAAGTTAACATAAAGCCATAACGGCATAACGGCAGTGCATTTAAGAAAATTCCGTAAGCTTATGTTTAGGTATAAAGTCGATTTTGTTGTATATACGCATTTAGCAATCGATATCAAAATGCTTCAAATCATTAGTTTGACATATTTAAGTTAATAATCCTCCTTTAGAGAACTGAAGTTGACATAAAGTCATAACGGCACTGCATTTGGAAGAACTCCGTAGTCTTATACATATGTAGGCATAAAGTCGATTTTCTTGTATATACACATTTAGCAATCGATATCGAAATGCTTCTAATCATTAGTTTAACATATTTAAGTTAATTAACCTTCTTTAACATATTGAAGTTGATATAAAGCCATGGCGGCATAACGACAGTACATTTGGAATAATTCCGTAATCTTATATTTAGGTACAAAGTCGATTTTCTTGTATATATGCATTAAGCAATCGATTTCGAAATGTTTCAAATAACTGGTGTAACATATCTAAGTTAATAAACCTTCTTTAACGAACTGAAGTTAACATAAAGCCATAACGGTATAACGGCAGTGCATTTAGAAGAATTCCGTAAGCTTATATTTAGGTCGAAAGTCGATTTTCTTGTATATATGCATTAAGCAATCGATTTCGAAAATCTTCAAATCATTAGTTTAACATATTTAAGTTAATAAAGCTTCTTTAACGCACTGAAGTTAACACAAAGCCATGGCGGCATAACGGCAGTTCATGTAGAAGAATTCTGTAATCTTATATTTAGGTATAAAGTCGATTTTCTTGTTTATACACATTTAGCAATCGATACCGAAATGCCTCAAATCATTAGTTTAACATATTTAAGTTAATTAACCTTTTTTAACGTATTGAAGTTGATATAAAGCCAGGGTGGCATAACGACAGTACATTTGGAAGAATTCCGTAATCTTATATTAAGGTATAAAGTCGATTTTCTTGTATATACCCATTTAGCAATCGATATCAAAATGCTTCAAATCATTAGTTTAACATATTTAAGTTAATTAACCCCATTTATCTTACTGAAGTCTACAAACGGCTTAACGGCATAACGGCAAAGCATTTAGAAGAATTACGTAATCTTATATTTAGGTATAAAGTCGATTTTGTTGTATATACTCATTTAGCTATCGATATCGACATGCTTCAAATCATTAGTTTAACATATTTAGGTTAATAAACCTTCTTTAACGAACTGAAGATGGCATAAATCCATGGCAGCATAACGGCAGTGCATTTAGAATAATTCCGTAATCTTATATTTAGGTATAAAGTCGATTTTCTTGTATATACTCATTTAGCAATCGATATCGAAATGCTTCAAATCATTAGTTTAACATATTTAAGTTAATAAACCTTCTTTAGCGAACTGAAGTTGGCATAAATCCATGGCGGCATAACGGTAGTGCATTTAGAATAATTCCGTAATCTTATATTTGGGTAAGAAGTCGATTTTCTTGTATATACGCATTTAGCAATCGATATCGAAATGCTTAAAATCATTAGTTTAACATATTTAAGTTAATTACCCTTCTTTATCTTACTGAAGTTTACATAAAGCCATAACGGTATAACGGCAGTGCATTTGGGAGAATTTCGTAATCTTATATTTAGGTAAAAAGTCGATTTTGTTGTATATACACATTGAGCAATCGATATCGAAATGCCTCAAATCATTAGTTTAACATATTTAAGTTAATTAACCTTCTTTAACATACTGTAGTTGATATAAGGCCATGGCGGCATAACGACAGTACATTTGGAAGAATTCCGTAATCTTATATTTAGGCATAAATTCGATTTTCTTGTATATATGCATTAAGCAATCGATTTCGAAATGTTTCAAATAACTGGTGTAACATATCTAAGTTAATAAACCTTCTTTAACGTACTGAAGTTAACATAAAGCCATAACGGCATAACGGCAGTGCATTTAGAAGAATTCCGTAGGCTTATATTTAGGTATAAAGTCGTTTTTGTTGTATATACGCATTTAGCAATCGATATCAAAATGCTTAAAATCATTAGTTTGACATATTTAAGTTTATAAACCTCCTTTAGCGAACTGAAGTTGACATAAAGTCATAACGGCACTGCTTTTGGGAAGAATTCCGTAGTCTTATATGTAGGTATAAAGTCGATTGTGTTGTATATACGCATTTAGCAATCGATATCAAAATGCTTCAAATCATTAGTTTGACATATTTAAGTTTATAAACCTCCTTTAGCGAACTGAAGTTGACATAAAGTCATAACGGCACTGCATTTGGAAGAATTTCGTAATCTTATATTTAGGTATAAGTCGATTTTCTTGTATATATGCATTATGCAATCGATTTCGAAATGTTTCAAATAACTGGTGTAACATATCTAAGTTAATAAACCTTCTTTAACGAACTGAAGTTAACATAAAGCCATAACGGTATAACGGCAGTGCATTTAGAAGAATTCCGTAAGCTTATATTTAGGTAAAAAGTCGATTTTCTTGTTTATATGCATTAAGCAATCGATTTCGAAAATCTTCAAATCATTAGTTTAACATATTTAAGTTAATAAAGCTTCTTTAACGCACTGAAGTTAACACAAAGCCATGGCGGCATAACGGCAGTTCATGTGGAAGAATTCCGTAATCTTATATTTAGGTATAAAGTCGATTTCCTTGTATATACACATTTAGCAATCGATATCGAAATGCCTGAAATCATTAGTTTAACATATTTAAGTTAACTAACCTTCTTTAACATACTGAAGTTCATATAAAGATATGGCGGCATAACAACAGTGCATTTGGAAGAATTCCGTAAGCTTATATTTAGGTAGAAAGTCGATTTTCTTGTATATAAGCATTAAGCAATCGATTTCGAAAATCTTCAAATCATTAGTTTAACATATTTAAGTTAATAAAGCTTCTTTAACGCACTGAAGTTAACACAAAGCCATGGCGGCATAACGGCAGTTCATGTGGAAGAATTCCGTAATCTTATATTTAGGTATAAAGTCGATTTCCTTGTATATACACATTTAGCAATCGATATCGAAATGCCTGAAATCATTAGTTTAACATATTTAAGTTAATTAACCTTCTTTAACATACTGAAGTTCATATAAAGATATGGCGGCATAATGACAGTGCATTTGGAAGAATTTCGTAATCTTATATTTAGGTATAAAGTCGATTTTCTTGTATATACTGATTTAACAATCGATATCGAAATGCTTCAAATCATTAGTTTAACATATTTAAGTTAATTAACCCTCTTTATCTTACTGAAGTCTACAAACGCCTTAACGGCATAACGGCAAAGCATTTAGAAAAATTACGTTATCTTATATTTAGGTATAAAGTCGAATTTCTTGTATATACTGATTTAGCAATCGATATCGAAATGCTTCAAATCGATAGTTTGACATATTTAAGTTAACAAACCTACTTTAACGCACTGAAGTTAACACAAAGCCATGGCGGCATAACGGCAGTGTATGTAGAAGAAATCCGTAATCTTATATTTAGGTATAAATTCGATTTTTTTGTATATACACATTTAGCAATCGATATATAAATGCTTCAAATCATTAGT